>APFE030359463.1:112679-158242 GCA_000404065.3 Pinus taeda
AGATGAGAGGTACTTCCCATGAGTCCCAGACTGCATGGGTAGGATGCCTCGACATGAGAACTTAATCAATCTTGTCCTCACAGGAGAACTAATCATCCTACTACACAATCGCCATGGAGAACACATCATCCAGGCCTCACGGGAGAGCTAATCATCCTGCTACATAATTGTCATGGAGAACACATCATCCAGACCTCACAAGAGAACTAATCATCCTACTACATAATCGTCATGGAGAACACATCATCCAGACCTCACGTGAGAACTAATCATCCTGCTACATAGTCGTCATGGAGAACACATCATCCAAACCTCACAGGAGAACTAATCATCCTGCCACATAGTCGTCATGGAGAACACATCATCTAGACCTCACAGGAGAACTAATCATCCTACTACATAGTGGTATCCAAACAGCTCACTGAAGAGCTTTTGTAACCAAACTGCCTCTCAGGTAATCATACTAGCAGCAATATACTCTGCCTTGGCGGTGCTCAAAGCCACCGACTTCTACTTCCTGCTCATCCAGGATATCGAAGCAGATCCCAAGGAGAACCAGCATTGAGAAGTGCTCTAGTGATCCTTCACACTGCCTGCCCACTCAGCATTTGAAATATTCCAGGCATTGTATCTTAATCCATGAGAGATTGTGCCCTGAAGATATCTCAGAAGATTCTAGGCACCAATCCGGTGAAGCTCAACCAAATATGAGCTCACCATGCTAACTGCAAAACATATGTCTGGGCGAAGGTTCACCAAGAACATCAACGCGAATGAGTTTATGAAACTTAGAGGCATTTCCAAAATCTGGTCCAACATCACTACCATGTAACTTCTGAAAGTTAAGATCCTCGAGGTAGTCACGGGCTTGCAGTTTATCTTTCCACACTTGAAATCCAACTCCCTCTGTCTCCTACAAATGAGAGGGTCTGCACCTGTCAGACATAGGTGCTGGTATGAGAGGTCTATCATCCACAACCTTCGAGTAATGGTTTGGATCGATTTCACTCCTAGTGAGTCTCAGCTTCATTAGATAGTTGTCAATCCTCTCATACTACGCCCGAGGTGTTTTGCTTCAAGCCATAGAGGGCTTTCTTTCACTTGTATACATGATATTCCCAATCATGAATCTCAAACTCCTCGGGTTGTTCCAAACCTGTGGGCCTGCTACATGAGGGGAATGGTCCCCCTCATAAGATTTTCCTTCGGTACATTTCAGACATGTACCTTCATGCTCTTTTTGAATTCAGACATCCCTGTCACCATCTGACTCACAGACATCCAGTGTTGTGTCAATGGACATGGTTCCCAGTGGACATCCTGCAACTTGATACAACCCTGAACTCAAAAACATCTTTGAAAAATCTATTTTCAAGCACATACCTTTCCATCAATGAGTGCCACCCTGTAACCTTTGACTTCCATTGCTGACATGGACACCAGGTTCTTCTTGATCAGGTACATAAAAGAGATTATGTAAATGAATCGAGTTACCCTCATTCAATTGAGGGGTAACATTCCCTGCACCCTTTTTGGGATAGGTGGTATCAGCTCCACGTATAATCCCACGATTATCTATCCGATGAAGTGCCTGGGGTTCCTTGCTTTCTTTGAAGAGTCGATCATTTCTCCTTGATAACTGTATTAGTTGTCATTCCCTTGACCCTGGAATGATTTGTTTATCTTCATCAAGAGAAGTGTCTCTGCCATTTAGACACTCCTTCGCATAATGGCCGAACTTATTATAACCAAGGCATCTATCTTTTCTTCCACCCTTAGATCTGAACTTCCCAATGAAGTGATCTTTAGGTAGGCCATCAAAACCTTTCGTTGTGCCATTCTGATAATATTCTCTGCTTTGAATTCACCCTGGGTGAATTATGAGGAACCCATTGATCCTTCTGTCTTGTCCCAACTGTCTTTGGTGATTGCTCTTTCAGTCTTGCTTGGGCATTGTCTTCACCTCACCTCTGATACCATGTTAAATTTTATGTATGTTCTATGCGAGAGCAATTTATTTAAATTTTCACAGTTAGCAATCACATCAGCATTAAATTAAACTATAGATAGAACATAAATATAAATCGCAGAAGACAAGCCAAGACAAGAGGACACAAGATGTGGCACCAGCTAGGGACAAACCCCACAATGTGGGGAAACCCTTGATCAATTCTTCTTTTATGTTCTTCAAAGTTCAACAGAGAAAGAGAGAGAGAAAGATAGTACATTTACAATAGAAGTCAACATTTTGACTTTTGATATCTGCATGAGATCAATTGAAGACATATTGCTTCAACTGGTTCTCTAAGGTGACTCCTTCACCTATCATAGTGTTGCATCTCATCCATTTGCTGCACATAACCGTGTGACACCATGATGTACTGTCACATGTGTTGAACCTTGATGACTGAGCTGCTGTCATCTTCATGCTACTCATCATGCTTCATCTTCCATGGTCTTATTCATCATCAAGCTGCCCATGCTCATGATCTCATTCATCATCATGCTGCCCATGCTCATATCATCATGCATCATTATGCTACCCATGCTCATATCATCATGCTGCTCATAATGCTGCCCATACATCATGCCGCTCATGATCTCATTATGCTGCTCATGATCTCATACATCATGCTGCCCATAATCTCATACATCATGCTGCACATGATCTCATACATCTTGTTGCCCATAATCGCATACATCATGCTGCTCATGATCTCATTATGCTGCTCATGATCTCATACATCATGCTACCCATGATCTCATACATCATGTTGCCCATGATCTCATACATCATGCTGCCCATGATCTTATGGCTGTAACTTCCAGCCTTGCTAACAACCCTTCAAGCCTTAAGGTTGCCTTATGTGCCACGTTGTCACCTACAATACTCAAAGGTTTACATGTTGTCCATCTAGTCTACCTCATGCTATCAACAAGCTTGTGACAACGTTTGAGAGGCTCATCCTTAACGAGATCAGGATTGCATCTTTGAGTTCTAATATTATAACCAAGAATAATGTTCATTACTGTTGAGGGTATACGAGCTAGCAGGAGTTTAGATCAACACACATATATACTGATCCATACGTATGCCAAAATATGCTTTGGCCCAGAACGTAAGATGAGTTCTAGTTGCATATATCTTGACAACGTATATGGTGCTCTCCATGTGTATATCATCACTGTCTTCCCTTACTGTGGCTAGGTGACTCTATTATAGGATTGTGTTCTCCATTATAGGACTGCGTTCAGATGACTGCGTGTAAAGTGTCTTCATGACAACGTATCTCCATGCTATGCATATATATATGGCTGTGTATGAAGTGTTCCCATGAACATCTTTGTTACAGCGTGTCTCCCATTACAGCTTATGACTTACTGCGATATAGGAGCCTCCTTGACTGTGTAGATTAGGGTCTGCTTATAAGACTTTTAGACAACGTATAAGGGCCTGCGTATAAGGCTTCTTGGATAGTATATTAGGTCTCTGTTTGCTGCGTAGATCATCCTCATATGCCTGTGGCATACTGCGGTTAGGGAATCACCTTTGGGCCAGTGTATCTTCATTGTGTCTCTCCTTCACCAAAACCCAAAGACGTGGAGAGGAGGAGACCACACATGAAGAGGATGTGTTCCAAAATGACTTCAAGTCCTCTTCTATTTATACTAAAACATGGATGATGAATAGACACATCTATTGGGCTTCTAAGCGTGCTCAAGTTGCTACCCGACTTGACAATTTATTTTATAACATAAATAAATTCATAACTTCATAAATACTTATCAGAATCGGATGATCTTTAGATCAATCCTACACCTCTCGATGAGAGGGATCCAATAAAAATATCAGTTGTCATAAATAAGATGACCCACATGGAGTTTGGCCCTAGTTACCAATTTTAACAATTGTTCTACTGAAATATCCATGGATGTTTACATATCATATTGGCATTAGAGTATTTTTCTTTGGGGTATTTATGGAAAGTTGTAGGATTGAGGAATTGGATTAAATAGAAAGTCATGGAAACCTAGCCATGGCAAATGATTCCATTCATAACAACCCTCAAGAGGAAATAAAAGGCATATTTATGAGGATGAAGAGCAATTTTTTGATATCTTCTGCAACATGGCCCTCCTTATGGCATCTATAGTGAACAAGTTCATGCCTTTTGGGAAGGTCAATGAATCTAACTCAAAATTTGGATTAAATGAGAAACTGAGAGATAGTGAAGACCCAAAAGGGTGTTGAAAAGAGAGCTTGAGAAAGAGCAACCAAGTTTTAGTGCCATCACTCCTTCACAACCTCTATTTAAAATGCAAGTAAAAGTGGACATCAGACCCTACCAAGGTAAGATCGATGCTATTAAGTTTCGCCATTGATTACAACAATTAGAAGTGTATTTTAGTATCCATAATAAATATGAAGAATAGAAATTTCCATTTTCTCGATTGAAACTAGAGCAACATGCGCTAACCTATTAGGAAATTCACACGAAGACACTTAAGCTCCTAGTTTTACTATATTTTGTATGTATAGGACCAGTGGTTCCATTAGCATCACTTCATGGATATGCAAAAGTGGCTTTTGCAAGAGTACATGACCAAATTCAAATGATGGTGACCATGTTGAGTATTTCTACCAAGAATCCAAACATACTCCTCAAGTATCTATGGGGTCTACATAGTCATTTTCAAAAGCAAGTGATGTTATTCAAACCAAGAACTGTTGATCATTCCTATGTGAAAGAACAATACTTGGAGAACATGTCATAATAAAGGGTAGTTATGTGGTTCTAAACAAAAAGGCTACTAAGATGTTTTCAAGGAGGAGGAGAAGTTGAAATAAAAAGATAAGAATATGGTAGTCGATGTACATTAGTGTAAGGATCTGAATGACCATTGTAATATTTGTGGTCACATCAAAGATAAGTTTTGAAAGCTACATCCAAAGCTTAATCCGGAGAACTGTGAGAAGGATGCCAAGAGGAAGAACTTACTCACCATGAATTCAAGCAACCAGGTAGAGAGTAACTTGAATGTGGATGAGAATATTTCCTGCACTTCGATGTAGACAAAATTGAATCTGAATAGCCTTTATCACAATGAAGAGAAGAAGATGAGAAATCTCTTCTGTAGTAAGATCTAGTTCAAACAAACCAACATAGATTCTCTATTCGATTTTGGTTTAGAGGTCAACTTTATAGCAACTGATTTGGCCATCAAACTTGGTTTGTAAGTTCATGATCATCCTAACCAATATCCATTAGAAATGGTAAACAAGGATGCAAAGTTCAAGGTCATTAAAAGGTGTAAGATTAAGTTTTCTATAAGTGAAGATTTTATTGATGAATAGTAGGTAGATTTAGCACGTCTTGACATGTGGGTGTAATGCTTCGAACCCTCGCATGTATTTGAGGGATGTGATTTTCATGAGGAAAGAAAACTAGTACCACCTAATCAAGGATGGGAAATATTACATCCTCAATGAAAACAAAGGTTAGTCAAATATCTCTCTAGTAAGTGCCAACCAAGCCAAAAAGTTGATTAATTCTAGTAAAAAGTATGTATTTCCTTTCTTAAGAGAGAATCAATTAGGTGATGAATTTATAAGAGTAAAAGAATCCCTAAAGGGATGTATCAAAGAGAAAAAATATATTTGGAGGAGTTTTTGCATGCATACAAAGGAGTGTTCCAAGAACCTAAAGGATTACCACCTAAGAGGGAAGTAGATCATGAGATATAATTGTTTCCTGACTCCTTGTTATTGTAACATAATCGACCCCCATGGTCACTTTATGGAGGTGAGGTAAAAAATTCTATTCTTTTGGACCATCTCCAATCTTTTATCTGAGGTTTCCATTCTCTTCTACTCATCAATAATTTTTCAATGATATAAATTTCATATCATTCCCTTTGAGCACAAAGTTATGGCCCTGAAAATGTTTTACACTCCATGCCATGGAAATGTTTGCACATTTAACATGTGGCAGTCTTGTACCCACCTTGTGCCACCACCTTGTGCCACCTGTACAGGTTAGGCACATCAATGGAGGACTCATATTCAGATCTAGGTTTTTCCAAAATGCCTCATTCATAAAAGTTTCAAATTCCTAGACTTCTAGATTTTACAAACTTTCGAGTACATCTAGGTCTGATCCTACATTGGATCAATATTCAATCGTATATATTTGAGTTATCTTAAAAAGGTTCATTTTCCATTATTCTAGAAGTTAACATATTCTAGCTCTAGATTCTATCAGATGACAACAAGCTTTAACAAAAGAAGTGACTAGCATATCCTAGATCTCCACTTTCTAGATTCTGTCTCACTGATGAGCCTGGGTATTGCAACATGAATGTTGCAATTCCCAAGGCTACCGACTTTAATTATCAACCTGGGGTTGGTATAAACTTAAGAGGTATCAACACTACATGTGCAGCATACAATGTGTCCTTCCTTTTCTATCATGATGTAATGGAGTGCATGTACTGAAGTCAAATCCTAAACTAATTGCAGAAAATGAAATGTTCGAAATGGAACCTTAACCTATTGCAAGAAAGAGTGTACAAGGAAAGAAACCTATTCTAATTGCATAAAGATCATGAACTAAAAGTAAAAGAAACCTACCTTAACCCTATTTATCACATGTGATGATTTAAACTAACTGAGCATGAAATATGATCTAGAGAGTACTAACTGTTGTGTGCATGTGTAAATATAAAAGAACTCACTTTTTTGAATCTTTTTGCTTTATAAATGCAAATGCTAATCTTTCCTTGATTTTTGGTAGGGGAGACAAGTGTGGAGCAAGAGGGTTAAAATGGTCTTGATGGCATGGAGTTCAAGTAGAGGCTTAATCCCATATTCATTGATGATTTTTCTCAATTCGGGCTCAAAATAGGCTTTCCTACAGGATGTATATTTTCTACAGGATGCTACAGTGATTTCTTACAGGATCCCCTGATTTACTACAAGATGTTACAGATTTACTATACGAAATTATAATTCATCGAATCAAATCCAAATTGGATGGGACAAATTTTGTTATTAGCTAGGATGTCTTAGGTCCCCATTCCAAGTGGAATCACTCAAAAAGACCTCTGTTAACCCATGATAAAAAATAGAATAACATTACTAGTCAAAAATCTAGAAATTTGAGAACTAGTGAGCTAGTAAATCTATAAATGCCTAACCTAATCAAGTGCAAATGCAGTGGGGTGATTTTTGTTATGAACTAGAATGTTTTGTGATATAATGCAAGTGGAATCAACTTGATTGAAGCTAGTTAGCATGCTCTAAAAAATAGCAGAAATTTATTGTTTTTTGCCACAAAGGAGTTCCAGAAATCTAGATTTGGGAATAAGAAGACTCATACAAGCAGCTCAATGATTACTATGAACTTACAAAGCTTTTCCAAGGATGAAATAATGCTTTTGATCCTACAAAATAACTTACATTAACCATTTAACTCAATCCTACAACAAGGAATCATTAATACTAAATGCATAAGTAGAAAGAAATAAAAACAAGAGATGCATGTGAATAAGAAGTGAAAAGAAGGAAAGAAAATGATACGAAAGGGCTTTGAGGCTCCTGCGATGGCCAAGCCCAAGGAAACTCAGAGACATATGGAGGAGAACAAGATTTAGAAGCTGAACATGACACCAATCTTCATTATTTTCATTAATACAATTACATCTTTGCAAGAAAATACAATGGAGCTGCAAAAATACAAGTTCTCTCAACAATAACACTAATGAAAATCTCCCCCTAGAGGCAAATTAGATTTGGTACATATACAAAGTGATTAGGAATCATTCCCCATGAATGGAGGAAGCTTTCCCCACCAAAATCCCTTGATTAGTGGATTTGGTCCCCAATACTAGGAATCTGCATTAAATGGCAGGGAACACATTCCTAGATTTTCTCAATCATTGGAATTCCACAATATGTGCCATAATTCCATAATATCTTGTTGATTTATTATTTATTATTGATCCTCCTATAGTAGGGAACAAGTCCCTAAATTATCTTCTCCTCCAAATCTTCATAATCTGCCCAATATTCTCATAATATTCCACAAAAATAAATAATATTAGGCACAAAATATCCAATTATTCATAAACCTTCCTAATGAATATATTAAAGTTAAAAATAAATTATCTAATGCAAAAAGAGAGGTTTACTGTGTTGAAGGATGGTCATAGGCCTTAAATTGTTGTTTAATTTAGAGGTATGAGCCTTAATTTATGTCTAATTTAAAGGCCCATCATACCCCCCTGCTGAAAGTATTGCTCATCCTCTAAGCAACTTAGTGACCACATTGCGCCTTATTCATGGCCCTGGTGGCCTCTCTCTTGTGCATTAAGAATCTTGGCTGTAAGTTCTACAAATACAAGCCCAAAAACATAATTGTGCAAAGAAAAATCATTGTTTCTTAAGACCATTAGCTTGCCTTCTTCCCCTCATTCAAGATGGGTTCTTGAATATTTTTCAGTTTAACAAGGTCTTCCACATCCTTATCAACCTTCTGCTACCTTTTTCCACCATTTGGACACCTCCAAAACCTCCAAACTGCCTTTAGATGAGAACTAGGACATCTTGTAGTAATTCCTGTCAAAACTACAAGAGACCCTGTTAAAACTACAGGAAACCCTTTTTGAGCATAAATGATATTTTGAGCCTAAGACAGGCCCTCAACTTGACTCCCATGCATTTTTCCCATTTTTAGGCCTTAGACAAAAGCTAGAAAGAGATTGGAGACCTCTTGGAAAACATCTTCTCATCACTGCAGTTTGAGTTTTGTTTTGATGGTGAATGCCTCATTTCCTTTTGTTGCCTTCTTCTTCTCCCTTGTAGCCTAGACGACTGCATAATGGCCTTGGAGTTATCTGTTTTGATTAGGTCTCTTTTAAGCTCTGTCATCTTGGGGTTTAGCATAATTTGTTCATTTCTTCCTTCTTGTAGCAATATTCTGCCTTCCTATAGTAGTCATTCCTCCTCTTTCAAGGTCTTCTAACTGTATGGGAGTGATGAGAAATGTTGAAGAGGGATTGGATGATGATGCTAAGGCTCAAAGGGAGTAGTGTAGGTTTGTGAAAATGGAGAGGATGCTTTGTTTGTTTTTATTTTTTATTTTCAAGAATGAAATGGGATGGATGAATGATGAATAGATAGTGAATATTAAGTGGATTGAGGGCTTGGAGTGTTGTGGTGACTTTGGCCTTTGCAAAAATTTCTTCTTTTAACTGTTGTCCTCATTCCTTGAGATCATCACCCTTCATAATTTGACTTTTCAATATTGAACGAGTGAAGGAGTGAGCTACAATTAACTAGTTGAAGGTGGCTGAGACTGTTGACCCATCCTTAGCTTATAAAACCTCATCTCTCGTGCATTGACAACAAATTTCTAACTATAATATGCTCAAGAGAAGAGGTCAAGAATTTTGCATACCTGTACCTACATGATGGCCTTCTTGTAGATCCTATTTGTTGGAGAGTGAAGTCCTTGCTTGTATTTGCTGCATGTGTTTTTCTCATTTTTTCTCTGATGTTGTTCCTTGATTTGCAGGTACTGGATGGTGATGTTGATGAATCCTCACTGTGCTGGTGGGTTCCCTCTTGTCAAATCCCCCTGTCATGTTTCTTTGATGAATGTGGAGGGTTGTATATGTCTCCTTATCAAATTTAATGGATGAGGAATTTTAGATGAAAATTCTGTGTATACAACTCCCCAAGACTGCAATCCTTTTCTACACAATAGAAGACTTTTCTATATTCTTTTCACTTGGAAAAATGTGGGAAAGTTCAGCTCCTACCTCCTTATCACTTTCCGATGAAGCCAACCTCTGTTTCTCCCTTTTAAAACTGTTCGCTTCCAATATTATAGGTGTTGTTTTGTATCTTGTAGGATCCTGTAGGTTTTCAAGGAATCCTGTAGTTTTTCAGGACAACCTTACGCAACCGACTTGTTTTGTCCATATCTCCCAAACGTTAGAATGGATTGACCTAAAACTTTCTGAGCATGTTTCCATCATCATTATGAACCTCCCCATAAAAAAAAAATCGTCAATGTATGCACGGATCTCGAGAAAAACTAAAAACGGTTGAAGGTGATAGAGGTCTATTTCTTGGAAACCGTGCATTGGAATTTGTTGAAATTTCTTGGGCATGTTACCATCATCCATATGCGTCTCCCCATGAAATAACTTTTTAAATGGATGCATGGATATTGACAAAATGCAAAAATGGATGTAGGTGATGGAGGCTGATTTCTTGAAAACTGTGCATTGGAATTTACTGAAATTGCTTGAGCATGTTACCATCATCCATATGCATCTTCCCCTAAAACAA
Organism: Pinus taeda; assembly: GCA_000404065.3. NCBI lineage: Eukaryota > Viridiplantae > Streptophyta > Pinopsida > Pinales > Pinaceae > Pinus > Pinus taeda. The sequence goes on from APFE030359463.1 coordinate 123,037, forward strand.
CTTGGCAAATGGATGCATGGTTTTCAAGTTATGGCAAAAACAAATTTCTGCTCTATGTATTTTTGTATCCTGTAGTAAAACAGAGCATCCTGTAGTTTTTTAGGACAACAAGCAAACTGAATGGTAGAAGTTTGAGAATGATGAGTGGATGGTGTAAATAGATGAGGGTGATGAATTGACATGGCCTTGGTCATGTTGGAGCATTTGAGCAAAGGAGGAGAAAGTCAAAATTTGACTTCTTTTGACTAGGTTTGACCTATTTTTTCTTTCTTTGGTGGCAACTTGTTTTTGTTGCTTGTAGATGTTGGAGAGTACATTATTTCATCAAAGAGATACATGGAGCAAGGATTGTTTATTTTTTATTTTTATTTTTATTTTCTCTAGGCCTACTAGCCACTTCAATGAGGTTTTCAACTAGTAGGTCTGCCTAGGCACCTCAAAGGAGGTTTTCACCTAAGATATTTTATTTTTTATTCTCTTTTTTTTTTTTTCTTTTTTCCTACCCATTGACTGCCTCATGGAGGTTTTCAATCAATGAGCCAATCTCAAGAAACTCAAAGGAGGTTTTCACCTGAGATTTTTATTTTTTTCTCTTATTTTTCATTTTTTTTCTACCCTACCCTACTTGAAAAACAAAATCACTTTCAAATATAAGAATACTTCCAATGGAGCCATGTGGACAACAAGATGACAGACAAAATGATGTGGAGACTTGAAATGTATGCTTTGACATGTACCTAGATTTGAGTGATAAAATGCTTTGACTTTGATGATATTAAGCGCAATTGAAGAACAGAGTGTTGCTGCAACTTAGTGACTGTCTCGAACCAAACCTCAATATAACTTTGATGCCCTTGGTTTTCTTGCTTATCTAGATCATTCGTCATGTCTTCTTCTACCATGACCTTCAAATCTTCCTCTTTTTGCCAATTGTTCTCTTGAATACATGGAGGATTTGATGGTAACCATGAGGGAGCTTTGTCAATCTTTGATTTTGTTGTTTGCTCTTCATCAAGTGCAGCCCATGTTTCTTTGATCTTCTCTTTCAAATCTTCTTTTTATGCATGTTGTCCCTCAATGGCATCAAGAGAATCACTTTTTTGTAATACTCTTCCTAAGCTATCATGGATACCATTGAGCTCAAGAGGAGATGTTTGGAAGTGTTGTACCTCAGCATTGTAAGTGGGTTGAGCTACTTCAATGTGTGAGTTTAGAAATGGTGGTACAAGTAGTTGAGTGGGAGTGGATATTTGAGATGGATGTGATTGGGGTTGTGGTTGTGGTGGAGGTGAATGGTAGGGATAACATGGAGTTGGGTATGGAGGATATTGAAGAAAATACTGAGGATATTGTGGATGGCTCCCATAAGTTCCTTGCCAACCTTGTTGCCAAGATTGGTTTTGGGGTTGAGATGGCCAATGTTGCCATGGAAATGGTGTGTTCCAATTACTTTGAAGTGGATATGCGTTACCTTGAAATTGTTAATTAGGCTCTTGCATCATACTAGGTTGACTAGGCTTCCATGGTCCTCTTGGAGCTACATAACATACCTGCATTGGAAATTGACTTGCTTCATTGTCCTCTTAGTGAACTCCCTTCAACCTTGGTAATGAGGAGAAACATTCAACATCATGTGATTTTTCATGGACAACACAAACATCTTTTTTTTTCTCATTTTGTATTCTTAACATTTCTACTTGTTTGGTTAGATTGCTAAGAATTTCTATTTTAAAATCATCAAACAAATTTCCAAATTTAGCTTGACTTACCGATCTTGATGTTGATTTACATACTCTTGCTTTTCCTATTGATATGTGTTTGCATGTTTCACAAATTTCCTCAAATGATAATTGGTATACATCACCTCTACTCATGAGATCAAGGAGATCAATCCATTCATCCCTAATTGTTCTAAGTAAGAGTGTTTTTAGTGTGTCGGATCCTAAATGATGTAGTTTTTCCCTCTTAACATTATACATGAACCTTTCTATTAGATCATCTAGACTCTCATCTTCTTTTTGATTCATTCTAACGATTTCTCCTTTAAGATCATGATCTTTATATTTTTCTAGAAATATCTTTTGCATATCATTCCATGATCTTATTGAATTAGTCCTTAAACAAATGAACCATTTAAGAGCTCTATCCTTCAATGTTGTCGGAAACAATCTTAGTTTTTAAGTTTTTAATAAGTAACCATAAGATATACAAACAATTTCCAATTCAAAGAGAAAGGTTTCCGGATCCTCTGACCTTAGAACATGAAATTTTGGAAGAAAAGATGGAGGGAGGTTCTTCATGTGCTCACTACCATCAGTATCTTGAATGGGAAATCCGAGAGGATCTTCCTCATTGTCATCATTTCCATCCATTTCTTCTACATTCTTTGTCATCTTCTTCTTCTACCTGCAAAAGTGAATGTTGATGTCGTTCTTACTACACCATGTGATCAAATGGGGGGGTGGGTTGGTGTTGGAGATTATTTTTTTTTCTTATGATTGAATGAAAACTATAATGTAGTGCAATTTTCTACTTTTGAAATTAAATATGTCTAATGCAAATATTTATTTTGTTTTTGTAAAAAGTAAAAAGAAATGAATCAACTAGGGAAGAAAACAATGCATACTTTGACGCCTCCCTGGTAATGGTGCCAAAAAGTGATGAGCCTCGGTATTGCAACAAGAATGTTGTAATTCCCAAGACTACAACTTTAATTATCAACCCGGGGTTCATACAAACTTAACAGGGATCGGCACTATATGTGTAGCATACAATGTGTCCTTCCTTTGTTGTCATGATGTAATGGAGTGCATGTACTGAAGTCAAATCCTAAACGGATTGCAGAAAATGAAATGTTCAAAATGGAACCTTAACCTATTGCAAGAAAGAAAGTACAAGGAAAGAAATCTTTTCTAATTGCATAAAGATCATGAACTAAATGTAAAAGAAACCTAACTTAACCCTATTTATCACATGTGATGATTTAAACTAACTGAGCATGAAATCTGATCTAGAGAGTATTAACTAATGTGTGCATGTGTAAATATAAAAGAACTCATTTTTTGAATCTTTTTGCTTTATAAATGCAAACGCTAATCTTTCCTTGATCTTTGGTAGGGGAGAAAAGTGTGGAGCAAGAGGATTAAAATGGTCTTGATGGCATAGAGGTCAAGGAGAGGCCTAATTCCAGCTTCATTGATGATTTTTCTCAATACGGTCTTAAAACAGGCTTTCCTATAGGATGCAGATTTCCTAAAGGATGCTACAGTGATTTCCTACATGATCCCCTGATTAACTACAGGATATTACAGATTTACAATATGAAATTATAATTCATTGAATGACTAAGAAAATAAAATACAAATTGGATGGGACAAATTTTGTTATTAACTAGGATGCCTTAGGTCCCAATTCCAAGTGGAATCACTCAAAAAGACCTCTGTTAACCCATGTTAAAAAATAGAAAAACATTACTAGTCGAAAATCTAGAAATTCGAGAACTAGTGAGCTAGTAAATCTAAAAAATTCCTAACCTAGTCAAGTGCAAATGAAGTGGGATAATTTTTGTTATGAACTATAATGTTTTTTTTGATCTAATGCAAGTGGAACCAACTCGATTGAAGCTCGTTAGCATGCTCTAAAAAATAGCAGAAATTTATTGTTCTTTGCCACAAAGGAGTTCCAGAAATCTAGATTTGGGAATAAGAAGACTAATCCAAGTAGCTCAATGATTACTATGAACTTCCAAAGCTTTTCCAAGGATGAAATAATGCTTGTGATCCTACAAAAGAGCTTACATTAACCATTTAACTCAATCCTACAACAAGAAATCATTAATACTAAATGCATAAGTAGAAAGAAATAAAAACAAGAGATGCATGTGAATAAGAAGTGAAAAGAAGGATAATTGCTAACAATTAACTTGCTTAGGGTGAAATTACTCTGCAACAGTGTGTGCGTTCCATTGAGGAGTTTGGTCTGCGCTGAAGGTCGCGGCCGCCTGCCGTTGATCACCATGGCTGGGCCTTACCCAAGGTCGCCCGCCTCCATGGAGGTGCTTGGTTCTCCTCATGGGCCACCCATCTCCCCTTCTCTGCCTTCTGCCTCTGAAGCATTCACCTTTCTGCTTGCATCCTTGCCTAAGAAGAAGAAAGTCGAAGCTGCAAAGTTTGTGAAGAAATTGGATGACATCCCCGAGATTTCTCTCCCGCCAAAAGGGCTGATCTAAGTTGCTCTGTCTCTAATAGATCGTGCCCTCGTCGACCAGTTCACAGGGCTTTGGCCTTCCCTTAAATGCACAGAGATTTGGGTCACTAAGAACTAGGCACCCTTGATAAAAGACAGAGTAACCTCATACTTTCTCGGGAGAGGCTACTTTCTGTTCGAGTTCACTGCAAAAGAGGACAAGGATCTGATTTTCCAAAATGGACCTTACTTCATGGGCCCTCATGGATTGTATCTGAATAAATGGACGCCAGACTTCGATCTGGCAATGGATGTTCCCACAGCGGTCCCGGTGTGGGTAAGACTCCCTAACCTCCCAGTGCATTGTTGGAATTGGGATTCGCTAAAGCACATAGGCAACACCCTAGGTAAATTTATAGATCGGACTAATAATAAAGACCAGTACGTCTGCGCCAGAATCTGCGTGGAGGTAGATCTATAGGTGGGGCTTTTGGAAGCCATCAAAATCATCGTAGGTCCCTGGACTCATGTGCAAAAACTCAACTATGAGCAGCTGCCCTTCAAATGCCGGAAATGCCATGTCTACAGCCATTTTGCCAGAGGTTGTCTGTCCAACGGGGCGAAATAAAAAGGGAAAGAAGAAGGCTGGAACCAGGTCAAGCACACCAAGACCTCTCACAAGAAGATTGCAACTGCAAATGTTAAAGCCCCTCAGATGAGCCCTGCTCAGCAATCAGCCATGGAAGGTCAAGGGAACAAATTCGAGATCCTAATATCTGAAACCGTGACCTTCCAAGAGGTTGAGATCCCAAAGGAAATTTCTCCCGCCAGAGCTTCCCCATCCGTCTCGATCAAAGGTGGAAGTGCCACAGAGAGATCCAAAGGAAAGCTCTCAGAAGAGGAGGAGGAAGTCCAAGAATCTAAGGAATCAGAAGAAGAAGGAGAAATAGGAGAATCTCATTCCTCTCCCAGAAGATCCACAAGAGGACATAAGTCTGCTAGGGAAAAAAGAGAGCAAGAAACCTACAAAGACAAGCTTCAGGGCAGCCAACCAACTCTTGAGAAGCTATTGGAAAAAACCCCGAAGACAACGAGGAATCAACCTCAGGGCTCCAAGGGAGGTCACCATAACAAAAATAAATGATGAAGATCGTCTCCTGGAACTGTAGGGGTATGGGCACTAGAGCCAAGGAAGAAGCAATGAAAAGATTAATATGATTGGAAGCCCCGGATATCCTCCTCATCTAGGAGACAAAAATGGAGGATACAACTTTACTCCAAGCAAGTAAAAAATTTTGGAATAAAAGCGGAGCGCAAGCTATCTCTACTCATGGAGCCTTGGGAGGGCTTGGCTCACTCTGGAATGCCAACAAGTTCTCAATAATCTCTGAGACTTTGAACACCCACTGGATCTTCTTAAAGATGCAGCATCTTGTTACCAAAGAGACCATATGTCTTTTCAATGTGTATGTTCCTAACAATGCAGGGGAGAAAAAGATTTGCTGGGACTCCATAAAAAATCTGGTAGACCTAGAGAATCTGGAAAATATCATCATCACTGGAGATCTCAATCTCACCCTTCTCTCGTCAGAAAAAAGAGGAGGCGGCATTGTTAGGGATCCAGCAAGGGAATGGGCAGAGGATCTCATGCAGGACTGGGACCTGCTAGACATTAAGCATTCTTCCGATAAGTACACTTGGTCAAATAAGAGAGTTGGTCCTGGTCATATAGCTGCAAGACTAGATAGATTTCTTGTTCAAAGCTCCTTTCTTCTTCTTGGTCTAGAGGCTAGAATGCACATCCTTCACAATAGTGTTTTGGATCACAAGCCCATTAGACTTGAGTTGCTGGCTCCAAAGGACCTGGGCCCTATCCCTTTTAGATTTCGTCCCCTATAGATCAAAGAGCCAGATTTCATGCAAAAGGTTAGGGATTGCTGGAAGGATCCAGTCAAGGGTTCCCCCTTTTTGTTTGGGAAGAAAAACTCAGAAGAGTAAAAGCAATGCTAAAAAGCTAGGCCAAGACCTTGCCCAATCCTACAACTGAAAGGAAAAAAAATCCAAAGTTCCTTAGAACTGCATCATCTTCATCTAGAAGAAACTAAAAAAATCCAAAGTTCCTTAGAACATTATAACATAATTTGTATTTTTATCACACACACACACACACATCCATACATGTATATTTGTGTTTGTGTGTTACAATGGTGTTCACTTATATTGCTTATGTTATGTTTTTCTTTTATTGTTCATGGTTATGTGAATGTATATGCATGGTATAAATATTTAATGTGACAAATACCAATCTAAGACATAATTAGCTAATGAATAAACTAATGTATTAGAGTCTTGTGAATTGTGCATATATTCAATGGTATCAAAACAACGTTCCAAGTGACATACCCTCAAAAAGTGATGAAGTAATGTAGGATTCCTCATAGAATAGAAGTGATTTAGCTTGGAGACAATGAGTTGGGAGTCAAATTTGAAAACCAAGTGACTTACCAAAGGCAATAGCCTCAAATAGTATCTTGACAAAAACACCATATTCTGCCATGTTATTGGTTGTAGGGCCAAGATAAATGCCCTTAGAACACACTAAGGCTTTAGTGGGTGAAAAAGAGAACCCAAGTGGTGATAAGCAATATAAGTGAACTTTGGAGAAAAATTCCAAAGTTCCTTAGCTTGGAGACAATGAGTTGGGAGTCAAGTTTGAAAACCAAGTGACTTACCAAAGGCAATAGCCTCAAATAGTATCTTGACAAAAACACCATATTCTGCCATGTTATTGGTTGTAGGGCCAAGATAAATGCCCTTAGAACACACTAAGGCTTTAGTGGGTGAAAAAGAGAACCCAAGTGGTGATAAGCAATATAAGTGAACTTTGGAGAAAAAATCCAAAGTTCCTTAGAACATTATAACATAATTTGTATTTTTATCACACACACACACACACATCCATACATGTATATTTGTGTTTGTGTGTTACAATGGTGTTCACTTATATTGCTTATGTTATGTTTTTCTTTTATTTTTCATGGTTATGTGAATGTATATGCATGGTATAAATATTTAATGTGACAAATACCAATCTAAGACATAATTAGCTAATGAATAAACTAATGTATTAGAGTCTTGTGAATTGTGCATATATTCAATGGTATCAAAACAACGTTCCAAGTGACATACCCTCAAAAAGTGATGAAGTAATGTAGGATTCCTCATAGAATAGAAGTGATTTAGCTTGGAGACAATGAGTTGGGAGTCAAGTTTGAAAACCAAGTGACTTACCAAAGGCAATAGTCTCAAATAGTATCCTAACAAAAACACCATATTCTGCCATGTTATTGGTTGTAGGGCCAAGATAAATGCCCGTAGAACACACTAAGGCGTCAGTGGGTGAAAAAGAGAACCCAAGTGGCAAAAGCAATGTTCCAAGTACTATGGTTGGCACCATTTACGAAGCCCACATAGATTGACAAAATACTTTAAATTTTCCAATCAAGAACCATGCATAAATGAACAACTAAAACAACTACACACTCAGAAAAAAAAAGGGAAAACATACCACACCCAAACACATTTACATTATGTACAAACATCATGCAACGATGTGAGTTACACATAGTACTTTTTCAAGTAGATCCGATTGTGAGGCTTAAGAAACGACTCACCGTCATACTCCACTAACTCATAGGCCCCTTGTTTCAAAACATGATTGAAAACATAAGGTCCATTCCAAATAGGTTCTAATTTACATGTGCCTAACTTGTCATGATTTAGGTCATAGACTATAACCATATCACCTTCTGCAAAAACACTAGGTTGAGCCAATTTTTCATATTGGTTTTTAATGCATTTATTATGTGTCTCATTAGCTATTATAGCATAATGATGTTGTTCATCAAGGTTAGCCAAATATAGGAAATTCTCTTCTTCAATAGAAGTGTCAATAAATAGTTCCATGGCTAGTTTCAAAGATGGTATTTCACATTCAAGAGGTAACACAACCTCCACCCCATAAACGAACTGGAAAGGAGTGAAGACTACAACCAATTTAACTGAGGCTTGATAGGCCCATAATGCAGAAAATAGCCTAATATTCCATTTTGACTTGTGATTATCTACCATTAGTTGAATCATGTTTTTCAAGACATGATTTATGGCCTCTTATTGCAAATTAGCTTGTGGATAATAGGGGATTGAGTGTTCATGGTGAAAACCCACCTTGGTTGCTAGTTTCATCATCGTCTTATTATGAAAATGAGAACCATGATCAATCACAATTATTTTGGGTACCCCATACTTAGTGCTGATGTGGTTGAGCACGGAAATTTTCATAATGGCACCATCATTAGAAAAGGTACACATGGCTTTGGCCCACCTATTAAAATAGTCCATGGCCATAATGATGTATCCATGTCTATTGGCATGAGTTGGTTTACATTGCATAAATTTAATGTCCCATTTTGCAAAGGATCTGATAGTAACCACAGGATAAAGTGGAGCAAGGTGAGAAACCAATTTCTTCATAAATATTTAATAAGGGTGTCACTTCTAGACCACATAGATACAATATTTAAAGATCGAGGGCCAAAAGTAATTGACAAGTAAGATTTTGTTGGTAGTGGAAAACCTAGATAGAGGAGCACAACATGCTTCAACATGGTAATCATTCAACGCATGTTTATCCTCCTCATGAGTGAGGCATCAACGAAAGATTGACTTTATGTCACTGTAATAAAGAGTATCATTGATAATAATATTTTTTTATCCCGATGGTGTATATGTTGACACTCATCAAAAGATAATTGAGACCGAAAGTGTTGAGTCTAGAGATATAACAAGACATCCCCATACCATGGATCAGACAAGCTAATGAGGAATAATGACTCATTGGGAAATGAATCATCAACCATGAGTTCTTCATCAATTCAAGGAAGGTTGTACATTAACTGTCCAAATTCCAATGATTTTTTGGATCTAAAAACAACAAACTCCAAATCAAACTCTTGAAGGATAATGACCCATTTCGAGCAATTTCCCCTAATGATTTCACATCTAAGGATGTGTTTCATGGATTTGGAATTAACAATCACCATGGTCTTTCACAAGAGTATGTGATCTCATAAATGTTGGATAACATAATGTAACATCCCCTGGTTGATTTCCTATCTAAATAAAAAGAAGACCAAGGTCATGAGACACACATTCCAAGTTGAATGTTGGGAAAAACATAGCGATGGGTATCACTAGTGATTAATTAGAGGCTATGGAAATTGGAAAAGGCATTAGCAAAGGAAAATTGGCATTAATTAGCATTTATTTATAAAAATAAAGGAAAATAGGTGAAAATGGAGATGAAAGGTCACAAATTTTCATGTGAGGAAAATTGAGGGAAAAATGAAGGAAAATGAAGAAAATAGAGACCTCAATGATAAAAAGGATTTTGAGGATCAGTGCACAGCCTTTTGTTAGTTTTATATTGGATCTCTCTTCTATTCCCTCATACTCTTTCACACATAGAGTATTGTTGGAGCACTTTGGCATACATTGGATTTGGAGAAAGAAGGCAAAGGAAAGCATAAAAGTGCAAGAGAACATGTGGATCAATGGCTATAGATGGATTAATTTACATATAACAGGTTGCATGTGTGATTTATTTGCTGATTTATGGATGCACGACATATGCATATGATTATCTGGATATGTGTTGTCATTGACATGAACAATTGGCTGGGTTGACAATGGTTTTAGCCTTTCCTTTCCATTTCCTGGATAGCCATGGTGTTGTGGGTTTTTCCACTTGATTCTTTTCTGGTTGATGCTCATGATTCCTTATGGTTATGGGTTGGAACAAACACTTTGGAAGCCCTATAACAACTTGGGTTGAGATACTAGTCTTGGAGACTAGGTTGGGACAAATTCTCTAGATTCATTGGTGGGTTGAGTTACGAGTCTCTGGATATGGGTTGGAAAAACAACTCTGGAGCGCTCAAAGGTTTTGGGTTGAATTACTAGTTCTTGGATCCCTGGACAGCTTGGGTAGAGACCGATTTGGTTGGTGTTGGTGATGTCTAACTATGTCGTGGAATCACTGGTTGAGGGTTGAGGTGGTTTGGCCTTTGGAAGCCTTGGTTTGGTTTTGTTTGGTTTATTCCATGAGATCCCATATTCATGCTTGGAATATGGCATGACAATGATTATCTGAAAGAGAGATTTGGCTCAGCCCAATCTATGGTCGGGTAGTACGTGGAAGTTCCTGACTTGGTTAGTATTTTCATATGTTAATAAGAGTTATTCTTCTATTGTGATTCATGTATATTTGTAGTGATTATGTTGGTGATATTATGGTTTATTTTCCATGGTTTCTATATTGGATATTTTATGTTTATATGTTGGTTATATGATGTGTAACATCTCTATCTCTTGACATGAATGGTTTAGTTATTGATTGGTTGATGAATGTATGGACTAATGAGTGTTATTGTAGCTATGTGAAGAGGGCATAGAGCTGCCTTGATGATTCTCAAATGAATCTCGAACTATTATGATCATATATGAATTCATGACTTGTAGCTTACATGTTTTCCATGTGTTTGACAAAATTTTTATTATGTTCTAGGAATTATAGATCAAGTTCTGCCTCTAGGTTTGAATGTGTAGCCTTTTTGTTATGTCATTTATGATTCTAAGAAGTCTCAAGCAGTTCTAGTTAGTGGTCTGGAGACTAACCTGGAATTATAGTTGAGATCTCATGGTTGTGCCCTCTTAACTGGACAATTTGTGTCACAACTGCACTCAGGTAGGCTTGTGAGTGTGGTTGGAGGCCTTCAACTACATGTAGGCCATGTCATGCATGCGATTGGGGGTTAAGTTGTGTTAAAAGGAGCCCCAACTCACGGTTTGGTCACCTAGGGTGGTTCTTTGGCCCATGAGTGTCTTGTATCCCTAAGGAATGAGGTGATTTGTCACTTTATGGTCAGTTAGTCAAACCCACTTCCTTAACTGGAGCTTGGAGATCGGGCCATGTCATAGTAACTCTATGTCTCATGTTTACCCTAGGAGGTTGGTGAAATTAGGTAAATGTGGGAGGGGTGGTTACACATAAATAATTATTAGAGCCAATTTTCAATGTGGGAATAGTGAAGTGTAGGACCGACAAGGCATTTGCTTAGTTAGAAATGACATGTTCATTATGCATCTCATTATCTTGGACGAGATCCATATGAATGGTTGATTCAAGGTCCAAAAGATAGAGCACAATGTCCCAATTGTAACTAGAAGGCTCAATGATGGGGTATAAAACAAGGCTTGCTTCAAAGCATAAAAAAATATAAGGGATTGGGCATTACATACAAAAGGTTCACCTTTCTTCGAGAGTCGCATAAAATATTTTGTTATCTCTACATAATTGGCAATACATCTACATAAGAAGTTTGATTTCCCTTATAAATGTTGAAGTTGGTGAAAATAACGAGAAGGAAGCAGACTAATGATCACCTCGACCTTTGAAGGATCAACTTTGATCCCATCATTAGATACGATTAAATCTAGTAACCTCCCACACACCACACAGAAGTCACATGTGCGGTTCAAATGAATATTGTAAAAATGGCATCATAGAAATAATTCCCTAAGATGGGAAGGATGGTCATCACAAAAATGAAACCAATTTGTAAGGCCATCCAAAGGGGCCTCAACTATGTGTTTGATGTTGTGAAAAGCATAGGGCATGGCCTGCTAGAAAGTGGTACTAGGATCTTTAAGACCAAATGGTGATTTTCTATAAGCGAACATTCCCCATGGGAAGATAAAGATTGTCTTATGTTGATATTCCAATTTGATATGTATTTTATTCTAGCCAAAAAACCATCCATACATGAAAAGATAACGCTCCTAGCATAGTCATCGAGAATCTGATTAATGAAAGGGGTTGAATAATTATCCTTTGGACAGGCCAAATTAAATACCTATAATCAACATAAACCCTAATCGTCCCTTGTTTCTTATTAACAGGAATGGGATTAGGAACCCACTCCATAAAGGGTACTAGATATATAAAATGAGCATCTATAAATTATTGGACCTCTACTTTAGTAGTAGATGCCTTATGAGGGTTTAATGGCTTGATCCTTTTTTGAACTAGCTTGGCTCCATCATATGTCTTGATCTCATGTTCACAAATGCAAGTGTCAATTCCAAGCATTTCTTCATAAGACCAATAAAACTCATCATAGAATTCTTTGCAAAGGGAAATGAAAAGTTCAATTTCTCGGGGAGTACAATCAACACCAATCATAATGTTTTCCATGAAACCTAGTTTCTTAGCCATGTTGATGGGTATAGTTTTCAAAATGTTTCCAAATTTCCCTATGAGAAAACACCATGTAACATGATGGAGGACTAGGACTACTAAGTAGAGATAGAGGAGGCCAATATTTTGGGTAAATCATCCAATGATTCTAGGTGAGGTAAGAATGATGAACGATGTTGAAGTTCCTCCCAATGATGATCAATAACATACAAAACCTCCATAATAGCTTCATCAATAGGAAAATTGACATCAAGAAAGTCATGAAAATGTGGATGGTTAACAACCCACATGAGTAAAGGAGAGTCATAGAGTTCTTAACTGTGGGTTACACGCAACTTGGAATAATCAGATGTTGACCAAATCCTATAATATGCAATCTTAACTATAATTAATAGCATTTTCTCACAATATTATTGTACTTATGAAGGAGAGGGGACCACCCAAGGGTCATGTGACTGGTGATGGAAGAGATCATGTGAATGGGAGAAACAATGGTAGATGGAACAAGGGGTGTGGCATTGGAAAAATTCCCATTAATGACAAGTTCTTAAATAATATTGCACTAAAATTATCATATCCTGGATGGTTATCCCCAACAAATGACATTATGGTGCCCATAGTGTTTAATTTGGTCATCAAAATACATTACTCAAGTTGATTAATGGTAACTATATTTCCTTCATGGGGAAATAAAACAAGATGAAATATGAACTACATGAAAACAATCATAGCATAAAAATAGTTATGTCCAAGGAACAAATTATACTCAAGTGGGGCTACATAATCATCAATGATTTTTCTCCCTGCATCGATGGAAAATGCTAGAAGAACTCCCTGAATTAAGAAGGTGTGGCCATTAAATTCCTAGAGGGTGGTATTTGACTGGATGAGTGCTAGAGAACCAAGCTCCTTTTAGCATGAGGAGGCCCTGATACAGATAGACCATCTTTCATCCACAAGATTGTAATAAATAATTTTTCTATAGATGTGCACCAAGATATGAAAAGTGACCTTATGGGATAACGTATACCGAATTGCATTAGCATCGAACATAATCAAATTTTACTCTAATGGATCAACCCCTCCAATAGTAGTCAACAAGGATCTATGTTGCATAGGAAAGGTCTATAAAGCCTCCAAAGTAGACATGGCACATGGCACTTAGGATAAATCATCAAGAGTATTGTAGTGTTGGGAAACCTTAACAATGGGGTTGTGTTTTTACTTATGGATAACATCCTTAGGTGGTTAAATCACTATCTACAAAGGCTTATCAACCATGAGAGATACATTGGATGAAGTGGGGATGATGAAGTCCTTAGATGAAGAACTAGTCTAAGGAATTTCATAAGTTTTTCACTATTATAGACAAGTTCACTTGTTGATTGCACATACGAATATGCAACAAGCCCCCATGAAATTTTTGTCCTTCCATGCCCCTAGGTGGAGGAGGAGGAGGAGGTGTTGCAACCATTTTTGTTGTGGTTGGGTGGGGAATAGAAGCATCAAGATGACAAGTTGTTTCCTAGTAGTTATTTGTGTGATAATTTGATGAATCTCATTCATTTGTGGGCACTCATGAGTTAGGTGGTCACCTTGAAAAATCTTGCAAGGAAAATTGAATTTACATCGTCATTCATTTATGCCCCCAACCATGTTGGTTAGGTTTTGTTGTGTCTCTTAGTCATTTTTAGAAGTTTTTTTTTTTTTTTTGCCAAGTTTCTAAGAATTTATATTTGTGTATACGACATCATATGAATCTTGACAGTTTTTTAAGGAGACATTGCTTATTGAGCAACCAACTAACTCAAAACATTGGTAGAGGTGGAACTACTCACACCATTAGAATGTGGTCCCAATTTAGAGTGTTGTGAATTGTTTGCTGGTCGAGGAGCATTGGGAATGATATCATACAAAGTACCCAACTATGAGTAAATCAAGTTAATATGTTTGGCATGTAAGTTAGCTTGCTTCTTTGTAACCAACCCAGCCATAGCTACATTCATGGAAATCTAGGGTAGTAAGGATCACGTGAACCAATTTTTAAGAGATTAATCGAGAATCTTAGTCCTAATCAACCATTTACATTTCCTCCACTCATGAAGATGGTCAAATATATGGGTATAGGTGACTTGCTTGAAAGTAGACAAGAGGTCAATGTTGATATCATATTTTGAAGGAAATTGGAAGTAGTTTAGGAATGTTTGTGCCAAGGAAGCATAATGATGCTAGGATGCATTATCGAGTTATATATACCATTTAGTGGCATCCCTGATCATGGTTCATTAGAAGAGACACAACATGATATTTTCATCCACCAAAGAGTTTGATGAGTACCATAAATGGTAGGTGGTGATGATGGTGGTTAGGTTGTCTCTTAGATTTTCATCAAATTTTGGTATATCAAAAGGTAGTTTGAAGGGAAGTGGAGGCCGAGGGTCATGGCATATGGGGTCATTAGTGATTTTATCCAAGTCTGGAAAATCAAGTGATGCTAAAAAAGGTAATTGGAATTGGTTGAAAGGGTTTTTAGATAAAGATGAAACCCCAAGTAAAATTTATCACCCCCCATAACCTAGTTTCTAGAAGAAGGATAACCACCATAGGAATTCCTAGGTCTAAAGTGTTTGACGCATGTAAAAATTGTAGTAGTGAAAGGATTATTTCCCCAAGGAATAAACGAATTCCAAAAACCATGAATACTAATGGTAATATATATGACAATAGAAAGATGTCCTCTTGGTGTGAAAGTATCGTTGTAAGTAGGGAGAATAATAGGTAAAGTGGTACTATTTGGGATATTGTCCCCATATAAGTCATCCCCTCCAAATGAATTTGAACCTATAGATAAGGGCATTCCTCCTAATGCAAAACTACCTCAAAGATTGTATGATCCTCCAAAAACATTCATTAGGGGACTTTTGAGGTCTAAGATGGGCCTCCTAAGAAAAATGTACAACCAAAATAAACTTTATAAGGACCAACAAGATTCAAGATGATGATGTCAACCATGGGGGATGATTCACCACTTTTGGAGTAAAAAAGTAAAAATATTAAAAAATAGTAAAATAATAAAACTACTTTTTCAACTCGTATTTTCAACTTATCTCCCTAAGGTTTTACTAAAATTTTGAGCAGGAGTACTCGTTGGATGCAAAATTTAATTCCTAATCCAAAGAGTACCCATGTTGCATACTTTCGATGGACCTTGCTACATGAAAAATGAGAAATACATGGAAAAACATGATTTCAATCACATTTTTCATGTATTTCTCGTTTTTTGTGTAGAAGGGTCCATCAAAAGTTTGCAACATGGGTACTCATTGGATGAAGAATCAAATTATGCATCCAATGAGTGTTTCCGCTTGAAATTTTAGCAAACCCATAGGGAGATAAGTTGAAAATATGAGTTGAAAAAATAGTTTTTTATTTTTTCCCTCTAAAATTTGATGTTGTCATCTAACCTTATTTTATTATTTCCGCTATTATTTTATAATTTCCTTAGGAGGCCCATTTTAGACATCAAACATCCCCTGATGAATGTCCCCCGGATGATCCTAGAAGACTTACTAAAGATGTTTTTCTGAGGATATATATTATGACTTTAGGGATGGTAGAACTAGGTGGGATTCACTAATATACCATAGGTGTATTTTATATGTCCCTCATATTGAACAAAAATATAGTAGGAAGGAGGGATATATATACACTAGGGAAACTACTCGAGGTCATAGTAGCAACTAATGGTAGGCCCCAAAGTGGGGAAAGTGGTGTTGTCAAAGTATGAGTGGAACCTATCACATTGATTGATGGCAGTGAGGAAATCATAGATGAAATCCTAGACATAGATAGTGAATAAGGTCTCATCTCTCCCATGGTGGAAACACTGCTTTCATCAACCATTTGATGAGAGAACAAGGAAAAGGTTGATTAAAATAGGAATTCACTTGTAGCATTATGGGGTCAAGAGGATTTCCTCAAATTTGGGCTGACATGTGGTGATTTCCTTTCATCTACTACTTTAAGGATTACTTGGTCTTCCCCCTATCAACCAAAAAATAACCCTCCCATGTTTGGTTTGATATAAGCCCTCTAATGGTGGAGTTATCCTATGTCTCTATGGTGGTGGACCCTCCTCTTTTAGAGGAAGGTTTTGCAAACTTCAAGATATATTGATGATTGGGTCAGCCACAATGAATATATAGTTTGTATTGATTAATTAATTATCACACCCCTTTGGCTAACTAGATTGGGACCAAACACCATGCACTACAAAAAGTATTGAGAGATGAAACAAGAAAACCACCTACAAAGGTGCCTCTTGAAAGCCAAGATGCTTGAGTTGATGAAATCTCCAAGGACCTTGGACTAACGAAGGACTGAAAAGTAGTTACTATGACCTCTCTACATCAACCTTGACTAACACAAGTGACCTTGATGGAGATGAGCATCACTCCCTATGAGAAATGATATGGTGGTTGACATTTTACTTAGGTACTATGGAGACTTCCCACCCACAAGCGCCTAGGTAAGAGCCCTAAAAGATAGGCCACTAAGGTTACCACTTAATAACAAAATGACCAATGGGACACATGTAATTAGGGCCATACACATTGGCAGGTTTATAAAGCTCAAAACCTCTCAAGAGATTGCTTAAAACGATCCATATGCCTATCAAATATATCCTCGAACACACATAATCTAGCAAACATCAATACCAAGGGAGTGGGGATGTCACTCCACAAGTTCTTGAGGCAACTTCATACTTGAATCTTGTGAGAGAGGAGATTTTTGGCAAGCGTATGATGTGATAATGGATTTATGCTCTTTAGTGAAACTAGTTTCGGTTTTACAGTCTTGAAGAGTTTCCTCTCTGAACCTATCTCTATACCGCTTAGCTATTGTTGGTGTGTTATTGCCAAAATATCTAATTGATTTTATTAGCACTTTATTTAATGGTTGTTATTCACTCAAAGATATGGAGTGCAATTAGCTCACAAGGGGAAGCTTAATTGGTGAGAGTCATGTTATGAAGGATTATGTAAATTGTGAGATTAAAGGTTCAAATCACCTCGTGGGTGTTTACCCCCCTACCCCCAACAAAAAAGATATGGAATTCAATTGATATGGTTTTCAAGAGACTCAAAACTAATCCAATATGCAAGTTATAAGAAGAATTCAATTTCTTTTCCAGTTCAATGAAAATTAGCTAAAGGAAGGGTAGAGAATTATTTTATTTTTCCAAGTGATAAATGAAACCTCATAACCTATCTTGATAATCACTCAATATACTCAAAATTCTCACAAGAAACCAATTCACAAATCAACTCACAAATATCTTTACTCTAAGCCGCAAATTCAAAAGCACCAAAGAAAAGCACTTAGAAGCTTCAGATTATGACCTTGAAATGATGGTATGTGAACTACACCCTATCAAATGTGACAAACAACAAGCTCACACATAATACAAAGAATGTTTATATTTTTAATTCAATGCACGTGTTGTAATCAGCTTTCTTTTACTCTGAAAAAAAAAAAAAAATAAAATTGTATAAAATATTGTATATTATATAATAATATATATATATATATATATATATATATATATAATATATATAATATATTATATATATGTGAAAACAAATCAAAACAAAAAGAGAAAAGGAGAAAAATAAATTCAAGGGGCTCTTTGTGCATATATTTTTAAAATATAATGTTTTTCTATAAAGATGCTATAGGACCAAAGCAGATGTTAAAAATATATACATCTATTTTATTTGCAAAGTAGTCTAGCTTGGTGTTGGAGCAAGAATTAAAGAGTGCACAACACTTTTGGCACAATGTCGTTCCATGCATATGGGCCTCACATATAATGAGCCTGACATCACAAAACAATTGATAGTTATGTGAGAGAGTGCCCCCCAGGGTAGACTTGGGAAAAAAACTGTCAGGGTCATCTATGGATGAGATTAACCCTGATGACACTCCTCCACAAAACAAATTACTGCTTAAAGTTCCCCCGAGAGCAATAAGTGGTTTCCACCATACCACGACTCTGCAGCAAGTGACAAGGATCAGGCAAGCGAGTATCCATCATAGCATTTTAGTCACCCCTCCTCACACCACCTCACCAACCCTTTTCCATGTCACCTGCCACACTGTCTTCCACTTCATCCATTCATACTCCTTTGTCATCATCATCATAACTTTGTCTTTCCCACTCTCCTACATACAAAACCCTGTTTTTGTTAAATTATTTCATTTTAACTATTGTTTCACGCCAATCAGTGCCATCTTGAAACTTCAACTCTGTCACCAAATGGTTTTCAAACATACCATGTATTTAAACAACCACAATTACTCTTCAAATTTTAAAAGAAATTCAAAATTACTAAGAAAGTTGTTATGTTTAGTTCTTCGACTCACATTCCTCTCATGGACATGGAGCGTGATATATTTGACACTGTCTGTCCTTTTAATTTGATGGAAATTCGTCAGAATGTTGTTGTTAACCAGATTGAGTCAGGAATATCTTTTAGAATGGTCAAGTCAGGGCTATTCTCTGCAATTATTCCTCATACATATCTTTTCCGAGAATTTGTCACCTGGTTGACTTCATGCTTGTACCCACAGAGACATTATGTCATTAATTCCCTAGGGGAAAACATTTTGGAAGTTTCCTCATTATTAATTTTCCAAGCCTTTAAATTCCATCAATATGATAGCTACATAATTTTCTCTAATGTAACCCTCTTGTCTATTTATCAAAACCTGTCAGTAAAGAACAAAAATAAATTGTACAGTTATGTTTTGCCTCCAAGTGCATTCCTTCCTTCTGAGCCAACCCAATTCCCATAACTTGTTTGATGAGAATGTTAGGCCTATGTTACAAATAATTGCTAGAATCTTGGGAAGAGATGAAACCTCGGTAGTAGATTGTCAAGTTATAAGGTTATTTCACTTAATAATGCAACATGATGTTGTACTGGATGTTCTAACCTTTTAGGAATATGGAATTAATTCACAACTCCTAAATTTCAGTATTGATGGATGTTTTAGGTTTCATTAATTGTTAGTATACATCTTCCAGTATGTGCATTTTGATCAATTTATGGAACTGGGTTTGAATGTTATAGACGTAAATAAGAAAAAGCAAATAGTGTTCAATTGGATTGACCTAGTCAGGAGTCAGCCAAACAATGATGGATTTTCTTATTACATTTCCTCCTTCATGCCATTGTGTATAGATTTATCAATAACTTTGACCCTTCAAGAATCTTACGAAAGGCTCAATCTTTGTTACAAATGAGCAATGATTTGAAGGTTGGAGACTGCTTTTTATTTAAATATTATGTAGAAGTTAGATTGCATGGAGAAAAGGTTCCACCTTATACGCTCCCTTCTTTAGTGTCTATAAGGATATTTGCATTGGAATTCATCAGACGGAGAATGAACATGGATCAAATACACTTTGTCTCTGCTAGAAAGGGATTTTTATTCAAATTACCCATGATTGTTGGCCCATTTGTTGTTAATAACATGGAAGAAGTTGAGGAGGCTGAAAATACACTGCAAGAAATGAATTTCCAACAAGGATAAAAAATGGTGTTATGATCCACATAAGATAATTTCAAAGAGGAGATTAGATATTTCTTGTGCCCCTTATGCATATGAACCAAAGCCTAAGCAGGATAAGTTATCAAATGGTGGCCTGGTTGAGACACAAGGAAGCATGGAAGTAGAAAATACTCTCCCCACTAAAAAAAGGACTGAAACGAAGCACTTCAGATGTTATTGATCTTGAGGGAGAAATTCCTCAAAGTAGTAAAAATCCAAGAACACAAGGATCTGAAGCAAAACTTGAACATCTCATTGAGAGACCTTCCAAGGAAGTTGGTTTTCAGCTGCAACTTGGAGGAATGAAATGTGGACCATCATCCCCAATTCCTAGTGGGGAAGAGCATTACTCTTTGAATGTATTGAAAGATACTTATGAGCAAAGTGAATAAATAAATAAAAATATATAGTCCAATGTCATCACACAATTGGAAGCTCAATCCATCTCTGGTTATCAAGACAAAATTCTTCCAATGATGGATTTGGAAAGAAATCAATTGAAACTCTCTTTTACACATCATGTTTCATAATCAATTTCTTCTACAAATGATTTCAGGACAATCATTTTGTCTTTGAACACAAAATTCATTCCATTTCCAAACAAGATAAACTTTCACAGGCATACAGGAGAACTGATATATAATGATCTCAACAAATCATCATTGGGAGCCAATAAAACAGAGGCCATATTGGGAAAGGTAATTGATAAGCTAAAGTTGGAGAGAGCTAGTTCTTGAGCTCTTCACACTCAAATGAAGAATCCAAAAAGCTGATAATCAAGCTTGGAGTGAATTTGGAAGATAAGGTAGTTGTTCAAGTTTTGATGCAGAATGCAGAGTCAGAGATCAAACTTTGAGAAGAAAATTGAAGTTGCCTACCACAGAGCATATTTAATATCAAGAGTTGAAAAATAAAAGGAGATTCTAACACATGAACTAGTGGAAAGGAATAAGGAGGTAATAGTTCTCAAGGAGCTCAATGTAGGTTTGCAACAGAAAATAGGCAATCATGTTTGCACAATTGTGGTGAAAACAGAATCAGAATACCCCACTGAAAAACTCACTAGAGTTATGTCAGAACTGAAGATTTCATACGATGATTTTAATAAATTATAGAAAGGTCTAGATGATACGGAGTAGTTGAAGCACAAGGGGAGACAGATGAATATGGCCACATAAAATGTAGCTTAGCATCACAAGAATTACTAGTCATCTTATGATGAAATCAAGGAGTTGAAGGAGAAGCTAAAAAGTAATATGTCTCTCATTCAAGCAAGGGATATCATTTAGAATACCATTATTCAACAGGTCAAAATAATCTAGGATCACATGGTAATTATGGTTGAAGAAAAACAAATGATCAAAGCTTCTGAGTCTGTTATATATACTAAAGAAAATGAATCCGAGGAGAGTGCACAGTTGGCCAAAAGAATAACTGATTATCTAAATTCCAAGACTTCCCGAAAGTTGAGGGAAGTGGACGTAAAAGATAGGACAAATGTGGTGGTAGAGATAACCCTAATGGTGCAAAGAAATATGTACATAAACTAGGTTGAAAGCAGATTATTGGAGTTCAATGAGTCAGTGGCAGCATTTAATTCTAACTTTGATAAGAGACTTCGAGCAGGGTTATCCTCATGTTTGGACCAACAGGGAAATATGCTTCCTTGGGAACAATATGAAGTATTGTTGGTAGAAACAAAAAGTAAAATCAATGCCTTTCGTGAAAGAACAACTGTTTTAAAAGGAGCTATAATTGTGAATTATTTGCAGAGGGATTTCTAGTTGTTATGGCTAGTGAAAACTTTGTTCAGTGAGAAGCCAACATACACCAAGGTGACCAATCTGAGGATGGCATATAAGATAATGGTGTAGTGCTCAACTCAAGACTTGAATCTATGGAAAAAGTACAAGAATTTGTTGCTACCAATAAAAGTCCAAGTTCTAGGACCAGGGGCTTCATCAAGTGTTCCTAAAGTTGAAACAGAGTCCCAAGTCATCGAATAATTATGTTATTCAATTTTCAATTTTCGAAAATATCTTAGTTTGTAATTTCATGAAGTAGAAATAGTTTCACCTTTTAATTTTTATGAGAACCAAATAGGAAAGAAGCAGTTTTGATAGTTAAATAATTTTCTAATTGTCTTCAATGTAATAATTCCTTTAAAAAGAAATCAAGGGACCATTTTGGGGGTTCCAAATTTTGTCCTCAGAGGGAGAATTTTGGTTGTGTAATGTACAATACTTTCTTGGAGAAGTAATAAGAATTTTTCTGGATGATTCCAACTATTTGTTGAGCATGACATGTTCTTTCTTCCACTAAATCATTATATGTTGTTCTTGTTTTGAAAATGTGTAAATAAGCTGCTGGTTCTTTTTTATGATACATATTTACTTATACTTTTAATAGCTTACAGTGTCTGTATATATTTATTAAAAGTAAGCTGAAATAGTGCTCCATATTTTCATCATTCCATTGATGTAGTCTTTCATGGTTTCTACTAATATCTGGTGAAAGAGATTGTCCCTGCATCGTTATACATTGAATCTTCCACTTTTTCTTTCTTTCACCCTTACTGAAACTTCAAAGAGTCATTTTCATACGTAACGTGGCCATCTTGAGAGGGTTTATATTTTCTCCAAGAGTTACGCACACATTACACATCTGAAGAGCATCTCTGGGAAACCATGTACGACATGTTAAACAAATAATTTTTACCTTTTCTACATAGATGTCCTCAACGCTGAACTCCTTTAAGCCAGAGGTTGTCCCTAGGGTTACAACATATTTTGGCACCATTGTCAGGGAATGAAGAACGAAAAGTTATTTTTCCCTGGGTTTTCCTTGAAACCATTTCTTTGTTTGGCGAGAAAACAAAGTGTTTTGAATAATTGTAAATTTTTCGATAGAAATCACATTAGAAGTGTATTGTCGATGCGTTTCAAACCCTCCAGTGTGTCTGGTGAGCAAATAAAGTGTGTTGGATGAAATTTCTCACCAAGTCGGGAATGAAAAATAGTAATCTTGGCTCTAAGAAGACCTCATACACGGTCAAATACTTCCTAGCAAAAACCCCAACTCTATATGATCATGAGAATATTTTTTCTACAAGGATTTGGAAGGAAAAATATTCTCCTAAAACTCCAAGTCCTACTTTGTCTACCCCTTATTTTAGTTGTTTTTCTCATAATATTGAAGAAAGTCATCCAACAAAACTTGGATTTTTCAAAGGGGAATTTTCCTCCTCATTTTCCTTTTGTAGAGCCAACTCTTGAAGAACAATCCTTTCAATTTGTTTATTTTTATTTCCCTGTTGTGTCAGAATTTAAAGATATAAAAATTATTGACATTTCAACTACATATCAGGCAATTCCTACAATTTCTTAGCGTGTTCCAATCTTTGTGGTTCCTCCACCATTTATTGCATCCCAAGCAAGGAGTCTTTCTCCTCCCCCTAATCAAAATGTGGTGATTCCAGGTTTTTTGTTGAACATATATGCTCCTCTAAATTTTCCTCAACCCATGAACACAATGCCTGAAGATTATCTGAAGTTGTTGCCAAGATTCATAAGAGAGGATGAGATTATAGCAGAAAAGCATGTGGCTACTTTTATGTTCTTTTGCAGAGAATTTAAATGTTGAATATTTGGACGTAGTGATGAGGTTGTTTGTATAGTATCTAGATGGAGAGGCCAGAAAATGGTTCAAAACCCTCATAGAAAATTCAATAATACCTTGAAAGAGTTGTAGAATGTCTTCATACAAATATGGGGAGAGAAAAAATATAATGGCTATTTTATAATAGAGTTTAATGCCATTAAAAGGAAATCAAGTGAAGAGGTTGCAAAATTTATCAAGAGATTTAATAAATTGTACAACAATATTCCGACAGAAATTAAACCTCCTCATGCATCTACTAAGGTGGTTTTTGCAGGGGATTTTGAATCAGATTTTGGTTTTACTTTGAGGGAAAGGAGATCCCCTACTCTAGACCAGATTCAAACAGATGCCTTGGGGAATAGGTGAATTTATCATCTATTGGAAAATTGAAACCAAAAACTGGTCATGTAGATAAGAAGAAGGGAAAACAACAAGTTGGATATTCAAGCCAACAGAAAGATTCACAGGAGTAGAAGTTGGACGAGATGACCAAGGTCATCAAAAATATGTCTAACAAGTTTGTGAAAATGGAGTTGGAAAATAAAAAGCCTCCTAGGAGGATTTAATAAGCACTGAATAGAAATTTTGATCCTCAATTTAGAATACCTCCTCTGTAAATTATGCAAAGGGAGAGGAAGGATTAGCAAGATCAGGTGCAATCTCCTTTATACCTTGAAGATGAACTAGAGGAAGCACTAGAGGAAAATTTAAAGTTTCAAGAAAATCAGTATTCCACCTTATTAGAGGAGGAAGAAGGTGAAGATATGTGTGAAGAGAATCTTGACTTTGATCCACATGTTTCTCTAGATGAGGATGTTGGCATTATGATGCATGTGTTGTACTTGATGGCAACCCACTTGTAGCAGAACAACTCACTAATACATAACTAGATGAATCTACAAAAGAGATATCAGATGTGACAGAATACATGGGATGCAGGGCAGCTCAAAGGAATCAGTTCAGATGTAATGAACAATGACAACTCATTAAGATGACAGTTCTTAGTATGGCAAGATAACTTTGCCATCAAGTCCAAAGGGGGAGATTGTTGGCATTATGATACAAGTGTTGTCCTTGATGGAAACTCACACAAATGACATATCATAGTGCAGTAGGTCAGTAGCAAAGAATTGATGATTAGACTACAAAGAATGAAGAAAGAAAAGTATATACGCAGGTTCACTATATACCAAGTTGCGTACATACGCAGGTTCACTATATACCCAGTCGTGTACACACGCAGGTTCACTATATACCAAGTCGCGTATATATGCAGGTTCGCTATATACCAAGTAGTGTATACACGTAGGTTCACTATATACAAAGGCGCGTGTATTGTACACACGCACTTTCACACAAGGAAAGGCGCATACATGTCGGAAAACTAAGTTTTGGGTCCGTAGTATTTGGTCCATGGTATTTCATCCGAGGTATTGACCCCAGGTATTGGTTCTACGTGGTTTTGGACCATGGTATTGAGTAAGGCCTAAGACTATAAAAGGACAAGAAGATCATTAGGAAGCAATCAAGTAAGTCTTGAATATCTGATGAAGTATGAGATCCAGTATGCAGGTTATGGGTTCATGATGCCTTACTTGATCTGAGCTAAGGAGGAATCTCACCAGTTGATGGAGAACAAGATCTAAGGATAGATCGGGATCTAATGGCTTGGAATGAATCATCTCTATATGGTTTGATCATGCTTATTCTAGATCTGTATACTGACACATGTAACGTTCTGTAAATATTATGATGTGGGTATAACTCAAGTTTAGAATAGCTGCAAATCATGAATGAATATTTACAGATGTATATGCTGGTTGACTTTGATAAAAGCGCATACATACACAGGTTAGATACATCTGAATAGTGTATACCATATAAACTATGATGTTTGAAGTTACAGGTAGTTCTAGTTGTTGATGCAAAGTTTGAGTTCTGGTGACTATTTACTGGTGTCAGTATTCTGCATATTCAGATTGGTTGATTGTGTTTAGCTTCAATGTTAATGGATGAGATCTATAATGGATCAGGATCATAATGACTTATCTTTATGTGATCTGATGGACTAGATCTGGTTGCTAACTTATGTATTATCGTTGTATATGTAATGATCTAGGTATGTTTGAAGTCAGGAAGTGCAGCGAAGTTATAAGTAAAGTAATTGATGACATATATGTTGGTTCGCTTTGGTGAAGTTGCATATACACACTGGTTCGGCTCTTCCAAGTAGCGTATGCAATCTAATGCATGATTTTTGATGATGCAATTGGTTCTAAATATTGTTGCAGAGTTATGTGTTCTACTCTGTCTTCTGGTGACTGCATTTTATTGACAGGGTTTCAGTGATTCAATATTGGGTGATTCAGAGATTGATGATGCAAGTGGTGATTGAGTTTGTGCTTCAATGATATTGATGGGTCCAGTATGAAAATTTGATGAAACGTGGCCTTTAGATTATGGTGTTGTGCTTCAGGAGTATCCAGTCTAAAAATTTATGAAACGTGGTACCTGGAGAAAGAAAGAGAAGGTTGTAGCCTTCTGTAGGTCGACACCTACGTACTAGTACATGAGCTAGTACAAGAGCTAAGGGGGTTGTAGCTCCCTTCCAAGAGAAGCTGGAAAATGAGAGAAGGTTGTAGCCTTCTGCAGGTAGAAGCTTGCGTACTGGTATAAGACTGCTCCAGTACAGAAATATTGTAAAAAGAAGTTTCTTATTAAAAGAAGATAGAGAGGAATTGCAATAGCTAGTTTTACCCCACATTGGATTTCCACCTTACATCATGGTGTTCATGTGTGCTTCTTGTGTGTGATGATCTGTTCTGTTTTACTGCACCTGTTTACCGTTCATATGGTTAATGAAGTTTTGATGCACTAACTAAAGATCAACATTTATTGGATTAACTGAATCATAAGTTTACTGGATATACGCTAGTTACATTAGACACAGTTGCGTGTACATGCGGGTTCCCTTAACTGAAGTAGTGTATATAAATATGAGTATGGAAATGAAAAAGTTATTGATTTGCTAATACTGATTCACACACCCCCCCCCTTCTCAATATTATTTCCAACAGAGGAGAAAATAGATAATTATTATTGAAGGTTTGCATATATGATGTAGGCCAAATTGTATAATAAGTATGATCTCGGGTCAAGGAGGAGATCCAAAACTCAGGACCAGAATGAGAAGCAACCTAAGAATCATGTTCAAAAAAATAATGATAAGTGAAAGAAGCCAATTCAGACTATTCCAGTTCAGCAAGGGGAGTCCTCCAAAGGTCAGTAGGTCAAGGTGAATTAGGAGAAACAAACAAATCAACCTGCTCCAGGTTAGAAAAAGATAAAACAGTGGAAGAAGAGAAAAGAAAAAGCAGAGAAGAATGTGCATGCCTTCAATTTTGAGAAGGAATTGGAGAAAGTGAAGGTTCCAATCCCATTGGTTGAGTTAGCAAAGCAGCGTGCTTGCAAAAAGCAAATCACAAATTTTATCAATTTATCTCAAGTAATAGTTACTATAGTTACAATCAATATGAAAGAAAGGCCAAGTGATGTTTGGTCCTCATGTGGAGGAACAAGACTCGACCACACCTCCTTTATATATTACTCTTTTAATTCATGATATCATGTTACAAAACTACATGCTTAACTCAGGGGCCTCTCATAATTTGATGCCTCTTTATGTTATGAAGCATCTAAATTTACAGATCACTAAACCATATAAAGATTTGTATTCATTTGACTCAAAAAGAGTAAAGTGTGTAGGTCTGATAAAAGATTTGGTAGTATCTCTAGAAAAAATCCCAGTCAGAAGTATTATGATGGATGTAGTAGTTGTGGGCATCCTAGCAAGGTTTGGAATGTTGCTTTCCAGATCTCAGGGATCGAAGCAAGGAGGAGTTTTGAAGTTGAATTTCACTTATGAAATAATCCCAACATTCAGTGGCGAAGAAAGGAGGTTATATTGGGAGTCCATATTTGTTAAGATAATTACAAAAGAAGGTAGTTCAAGTAATTCCCCATTATATAGCCAGGATGAGGATTTTTCTTGTTTGATGTTGGAAGTGGTTGATGAAATTGTTGAGGGCACTCAAGTGCAAGTTCCTCTAGCAATTCAAAAGAAGGAAGCAATACAAAATTATGTTTGGAAATTATATTTTGATGGTTTTCTAAAGAGGGAAATGGTGCGGGGGTTTTACCTCTTTCTTGAAAAGGTGAAATGATCCCTCTTTCCTACAAATTGGAATTTGATTCCATAAACAATATTACATAATATGAAGCTCTGATTCTTGGTTTGCAGGTTGCCAAGAATATGAAGATTGATTATTTGTCTATGTTTGGAGACTCAGAATTGGTGGTAAAGCATATAAGAGGTCAATGTAAAACAAAGCACCCAAGGCTTAGAGCTTACTAGAATGAAGTGTGAGACTTAGTAGTTTTTTTTTTTTTTTAGCATTTAATATTCATTTTTTTCCAAGGGAAAACAACATGTTGGTTGATTCACTTGCAGTAGAAAAAAGTGTCTTTAAACCCCCGCAAAATCCTAAGTTGAGGTATGAAGTGGAAATCAAATGCAAGCCTTATATACTTGATAATGTAATGTACTGGCAGGTATTTGAATATTACGAGCAAATTAAAATACTTTCGGAGGTACTTGGACAATTTTCTTCCTCAAGAATTTATCAAGAATAAGAAACTAAAAATGTTGAAGAATAAGAAGAAGAAATTGAAGATGAGTTACCTTGGAAGGATTTTATTGCAGACCATAAAATTGTGTAATTTGAGGGAAATGTGATTCCAAGGGGTTTGGTTCCTTTGGAGAGATTTTCTGATGTGAAATGATGTTCATGTTAATGTTTCTAAGCAGAATTGGAAAGATGATGTGGAGGATTGCAATATTGGTATTGAGCAGCAACCTAAGCTCATAAAATTGGCGTATTTCAAAAGACTACAAACACATGTATTTTGATATGTTTACGAATTATTCAGATATCGTTGCTTGGTCTTATGAAGATCTAGAAACATATAATAGAGATATTATACAACATAAGATTCCATTGAAGTCAGGGGCCAAGCCATACAAGCAAAAACTTAGACAGATTAACCCCCCGTTGCTTCCTTCAATTGAGAAAGAAGTGAAGAGGTTCCTTTAGGCTAAAATTATTGTGCCATTAAGATATTGAGACTGGGTAGCGAATTTGGTGCCTATGAGGAAGAAGAATAGGGAGATTACACTATGTGTGGACTTTGAGAATCTGAACAGGGAATCATGATAGGACAACTACCCTCTCCCCAAAATGGATCACATTTTGCAAAAAGTTGGACTCTTCAAATTTATTAATGATTGATAGGCTTCCTAGATATAACCAAATAGTTGTCTATCTAGATGATCACTTGGACAACTTTAATAAAACTATGGGGGAATTTTATTTATGCAAAGATGCATTTTGGTTTGATGAATGTTGGAGCTACCTTCCAAAGGGAAATAGATATAGCCTTTGTTGGAGAAAAGGATAAGTTTATAGTTATATATCTGGATAATATTACATTTTTTCTAAATCTAATGATGAAGACTTGGAACACTTGTAGAAAAATTTTGAGAAATGCAGGAAATATGAGGTATCCCTTAATCCAAAAAAGTCACATTTTCCTCTTAGAGAAGGGAAATTATTAGGGCATATTGTATCAAAATAAGGAGTTAAAATTGATACAAAATGTGTGGAAGAAATTAGTAATATACCTTTACCTAGAAATAAGGAGATATGCATTTTCCTAGGCAAAATAATCTTTCTCATGAGATTTATTCCAAACTATGCAGAGGTTATAAAGGAAATTACTGATATGTTAAAGAAATATGTAGAAAGAAGATGGACTCTAGCAGCCAGAGAATCTTTTACAAGGATTAAGAAGACTTTTGTAGAAGCTCCTATTTTGCTAAGTATTGATTATCAAAATCCTTTCCAAATTTTCTCTTTTTCTTCTCCTACTACAATTGCAGCAGTGCTTTTACAAAAGAATGAAGATAGTAAGGAGAAGCCTATGGAATTCTTTAGTCAGGTACTAAGGGATGCAAAACTTAAATACAATATTTCATAGAATCGAGCCTATTCCCTCGTTAAAGATTTGAGAGTATTTAGGATGTATATTTTACAATCCAATATCACTGCATATGTATCTAATACAAGTGCCAAAGATGTAATAATGCAAGGGGACAGTGAAGGGAGAAGAGGTAAATGGATAGCTAAGATACAAGAGCATGAAATGGATATTAATCCAAAAAAATTGATAAATGGATAGGGGTTAGCCAAGATCTCAACAAAAGATAATTACAAGGCAATGGGGATAAACCTATTAGTTGGAATTTCTGAACCAAAACCAATTGTTGAAGAAGGAAAATCTAATGAAGAAGATAATAAAAATATTTTTCAATATTTGGTATTTCTTAATTGTCCATCAAATTTTGATAGAGCAAAATATAAAGTCTTAAGAATGAAAGCCAAAAAATATGTTATTATAAATGGTCAGCTATATTGGAGGGATATTGTTGGTGTTTTTTTGCTCTGTTTAATAGAGGAAGAAATGACAGAAATCATAAATGAATATCATAGCTGCACCTGCGGGGTTCATTACAGTTAGAGAGTTATAACACAGAAAATCTTGAAGGTTAGTTTTTACTAGCCCACCCTGTTTTCTGACGTGTATAATTCGGTTAAATTTTGCAAATAATGTCAACTTTTGGCTGAAAAGAAGAATTTGGCACCATTACCATTGGTTCCAGTATTTGTAGAAGAGCCTTTAAGGAAGTGGGGGTTGGATTTCATAGGGTAAATCAACCCACCTTCTAGTGGATCCTAATAGTCATTGATTATTTCACCAAATGGGTGGAAGCCATTCCAACTCGAAATGCAACAGACTTAGTGGTTATTAAGTTTTTGGAAGAAAATATATTTGCTAGATTTGGTTGTCCTAAAAATTTGGTGACAGACAATTCTCAGGTATTTAAATCTACAAAACTGTTCAACTTTTGCCAAAAATATAATGTTATTCTCAATCACTCTACCAACTATTATCCACAAGGAAATGGGTTGGTAAAATCTTCTAATAAAACTCTGGTAAGAATTCTGAAGAAGACTATTGCAGAAAACAGAAAGAAGTGGGATTCCAAACTCAAGTTTGATTTGTGGGAAAACAGGGTGACAACTAAAAGGTCCACTATGAAGTCACTATTTGAACTAGTGTATGGATGAAAGTCATATTTCCTAGAAAATTAGCCAATCTAGTAACTACATTAATTCAAGTAGTTGAAGAGAAACCTAATCCTCTGACTAGAAGAATAAATCAACTGGTGGAATTGAATGAAATCAGTGAACAAGTGACTCAAAATTTGATTAATTATCAAAGGAAGATGAAAGTTGTTTTTGATAGGAAGGCCAAGGATAGACTTTTTCAACCTTGAGACCTTGTTCCGAGGTGGGATGTCATAAGAGAGGACAAGGGTAAACATGACAAGTTTGATCCCTTATGGTTTGGACCTTTCAAAATAGCATAATTCTAAGGTAACAACACCTTCATTCTAGAAAATCTTGATGGATAATTGTTGCAGCTGCCTATCAATGGGTAGTATCTAAAACATTACTTCTAGCATTGAACATCATTTATTTTTCTCATTGTAAATATCAGCGTGCCCACTGTAAGTATCCAGTGTGTGTACTCATGGTATTGTCACAATTACAATATGACTCCATGCCCAAGGTGAAGGCACTAATCTGTGGTTCTTAGTGTTTTGTTCCAAAAAACTATCCCCAGGTGGAGTCAGTGTTGTAGTCAGTTTTCTTTTACTTTGATAAAAGAAAAATGGTAAAAATTGCATATGCAGATATATATATATATATATGAGAAAAATGGGAAAAATAAAATCAAGGGACTCTTTGTGCATATATTTTTAAAATCTAATGCTTTGTTGTAAAGATGGAACAAACCCAAAGTAGATGTTAAAAATATATACATTTATTTTATTTGTAAAGCGGTCATCTTGGTGTCATAGCAAGAATTAAAGAACGCATAAACCTTCTAGAATGATGTTGCATGCATTTGGGCCTATATATATATATATATGAAAAAAAATGAGAAAAATAGCATATATTTTTAAAATCTAATGCTTTGTTGTAATGATGGAACAAGCCCAAAGTAGATGTTAAAAATATATACATTTATTTTATTTGTAAAGGGGTCATCTTGGTGTCATAGCAAGAATTAAAGAACAGATAACCCTTCTAGAATGATGTTGCATGCATCTGGGCCTTGCATATAGCGAGCCCGACATCACAAAACAATCGATATTTATGTGAGAGAGTGCCCCTGAGGGCAGACTTGGGAAAACAATTGTTGGGGTGATCTAAGGCTGAGATCAACCCTGGCGACACTCCTCTGTGAAACAACTTACCACCTAGGGTGCCCCTGGGAGTAGTAAGTGATTTCCGCCATACCATGACTCTGCAGCAAGCAAGCGAGATCAGGCGAGTGAGTATCCTTATGAGCATTCCATGTCACCCATCCTCACGCCACCTCACCCACCCTTTTCCACATCACCTTCCATGTTGTTTGCCACATAATCCGTTCATACTCATTTTTCATTATCATCATAACTCTGCCTTTCCTGCTCTCCCGCCTATAAAACCCTATTTTTGTTCAATTCTTTCATTTTAACTATTGTTTCATGCCAATTTCCATCATCTTCAAACTTCAAATTTATCACCAAATTGTTTTGAAACTTACTAGGTATTTAAGCAACCACAATTGCTCTGCAAAATTTAAATGAAACTAAAAATGAATAAGAAAGTTGTTATGTCTGGCTTCAACTCACATTCCTCTCATGGACATGGACGATAATATATTTGACCCTGTATATCATTTTAATTTGATGGAAATCTGTCAGAATTTCCTTGTTAACTAGATTGAGTGAGAAATATCTTCCAAAATGGTCAATTTAGATCTATTCTTTATAAGTTTTCCTCATACATATCTTTTCCCAGAATTTGTCACCTAGTTGACTTTGTCCTTGTACCCATAGAGATGTTATTTCATGAATTCCCTTGGAGAAACCATTTTGCAAGTTTTCTCATTTCTAATTCAACAACCTTTGACATCCCTCAATTTGATAGCTACATAACTTTCTCTGACGAAACCCTCTTGCCTGTACAGTTATATTTTGCCTCCAAGCATAGTCCTACCTTATGAGTCAACCCAATTTCTCATAGCTTGTTTTGCCAAGAATGCCAGGTCTTTGTTACAAATTATTTCTAGAATCTTGGGAAGAGATGAAACCTCAATAGTAGATTATCAATCTATTAACACTCAAGTTGTCCCTAAGCTCCTGAAGGGATACAACCGAGGTAACCACAAACCAATCTTTGGATTGCAGGTTCTAGCCCACCTGCAATCAGAGAGGGCTCTCTCTTAATGATTTAGCTTTGTTGATGATGGTTTTAGGCTAGCTATTGGGTTCAGTGGGTTTGTTTTTTGTTTGGGTGGAAGGAATGCTTGAGTGGAGGGAAGATACTTTCAAGAAGAGAGGCAAGGCATAGTGAGATAAGTTTCAAACCATTGGGCGTGGAGTCATGGAGTGTGACTGTTGGTGCGTTTTCTTGGTCACAAGAGAAATGAGGAGCAAGGTAGCTGCTCGTGAAACAATATCCAAGCTAAATGGAGATGGATTGAGGGCTAAGGAATGAGAGGCCATAAGGAATCTCTCAATCAGTTTAGCAGAGGGAAGATGAAAGAGCCATACTTAGGAGCAGTTAAGAATTCCTAAATAATAGTCCCTCATAGGTGAATTAGAGCAAACATGAGCCATGAGGAATTCATGCTTATGCCTAAATCAAGAGGAAAACATTAAAAAGGCACAGAAACTGAGTGTAGAGTGTTGTAAAGCAAATTCTAAACTAGACTTTTGTTCCATGACTTGAGCATATGTGAAATTGAAATAACAGAGATGAGAAAAACTTATTGTTTCACAAAGCAGCACAAGAATTCCATCATTCACTCTTGAAAACAATAGCAATGCATCAGACAGTCCATTCTCCAAGCTTTCAGCAATCTTTGATTATAGAAATCATCAGGTATACAATACGAGTCTCTCTTGGAGCAACTCAACCAATATGACAAAAGCAACCAACCAACCCCTCTTACATGTTTCAGGGTGGTATATATAAGCAAAATATCTCAAGTTATTTATTACAACTGACCTAAACAGGTCTGCAGAAAGAAAGCTTTCTAAAACCTAACTTATGCTGGAATTAAATGTAAGTAAATCTACTTTGGGCTGCTCCAGTGGCAGCTGGATCAAATTGAGTTAATGTGGTGTCCTCTGTGGCTTGGTGCAGTGGTTCTGTAATAACTGTGCATTGAGTTCTGGTCCACTGATCTCATGTGAACTTTAATGTGCAGTCATTTGTGCTGGT
The DNA here is from genome assembly GCA_000404065.3 of Pinus taeda. Lineage (NCBI taxonomy): Eukaryota > Viridiplantae > Streptophyta > Pinopsida > Pinales > Pinaceae > Pinus > Pinus taeda. The sequence continues at coordinate 157,276 of APFE030359463.1, forward strand.
GAGTTTTGAATGGTTCCTTAACTGCTTCTTGACTTTCAAGGCTTTCTTTTAATGCTTCATTCACCTCGAGCCCTGAGAAAATCTTTGCTGATACACTTTTCCGCTACACTGATACTCTTTGACATGGTTTTTATCTTCATATCCGCTCTGATACTCTTTAACCTCTGAACCTGGTCTCTCTCTGTCTTCTGATACGTTTAAATTAGCAAAATCGGGCTTTTTCTGCCATTTTCGGTGCAAAAAGGGCCGAGGAATCAAAAGATTCCCTAAAGATTCTCCAATATGGCCCATTTCCCATAGTGATGGGTGATTAGCGCTTTGCGCTAATTGCGCATCGAAAACTGCCTCTGTTTTTCATTCCGGAGCTCCGAAGCTTGACTTTCGCGCTTGCGCGTTTTTCCTATTTCGGCTGCTGACGTCAGCTGTACGGCTGATGACATCAGCAGTGGGGTCCTCTGGTACAGATGTGACGTCAGCATGCTGATGTCAGTAGGGTGACGTGGCAGTACGGCGAGCTGATGACGTGGCGGGACACGGTGGCAGGCGACGTGGGCCAGGCGCAGGTAGGGAGGGGTGAGGTGGAGGCGACGTGGCGGGGTGACGCGGCACTCCTGTCATGCAAGGGGAAGGGCGGTTTTGGGGTTCATTGGACCACCTTTCGTACGGAGGCGGTTTCTGTCAGGGGCGGCCCGATGCAATGGGAAGGCGCCAGCTGTCCCGGTGTACGACGGTAAAACCGTCGGACATCGGGTGCTAACGTACCCATACAAAAGGGCGCCCGATATGGATAACAACCGTCAGATCTGGAGGAGGTGATCCAACTGTGGACGGGAGGCGAAGAAGCATGGAGTTTAGTATAAGTGCACGCACGTTAATTTTTAATTTTTCGCGGCGCGGGTGGGTTTAGACTTTAGGAAACGGGGTGATGTTTCGGCGCTTGGTGATTTATTTAAGCAAACGTTAATAA
>APFE030359463.1:178242-205590 GCA_000404065.3 Pinus taeda
GTTAGCAAATATGGAGCATTGCAGCATGCAAAGTATGACATATTTGGCCTGTAAAAATGTCCATCATGAAATATGAGTAACCTGCTGCAGCAGGAGGCTAACACAATCTATAAGGCTATTTCACCTAATGATGCAACTTGATGTTGTATTGGACATTCCAACATTTTGGGAAAATGCAATTAATTCACGACTCCTAAATTTCAATATTTCTAGGTGTTTTAGGTTTCCTTCATTATTAATATACCTCTTTTTGTATGTGCATGTTCATCAGTTTATGGACCTGGGTCTAAATCTTATGGATGTAAATAAGAAAAAGTAAACAATGGTCAATTAGACTGACCTAGTCAAGAGTAAGACAAACAATGAGGGTTTTTCTTATTACTTTTCCTCCTTCATGACCATTGTGTATAGAATTTTCAATAACTTTGACCCTCCCAGAAACTTACCAAAGGCTCAATCTTTATTACAAATGAGCAAAGATCTGAAGGTTGGAGACTGGTTTTTATTTAAAGATTATGTAGAAATCAGATTGTATGGAGTAGGGGTTCCAACTTATAGGCTCCCTTCTTTAGTGCTTATAAGGATATTTGCATTGGAATTCATCAGACAGAGCCTAAATGTGGATCAAATACACTTTTTCCCAAGTAGAAAAAGGCTTTTTAATTCAAACTTCCCAGGACTGTTGGCCCATTTATTGTTAATAACATAAAAGAAATTGAGGAGGCTGAAAAGATGTTGCAAGCAATGAATTTCCAAAAAGGAGAAAAATGGCGCTATGATCCACATCATATTATTTCAAATAGGAGATTGTAGATTTATTGTGCCCCTTATGCACATGAACCAAATCCTGAGTTGGAGAAGTTAGCAAATGGTGGCTTGGTGGAGACACAAGAAAGCATGGAAGTAGAAACTCCTCTCCCCACTGAAAAGGGATTGAAAAGAGGAATTGTTGATGTTATTGATCTTGAGGGAGAAAGTTATCAAATTAGCAAAAAGACAAGAACACAAGGAGGTGAAGAAGAAATTGAACATATCTTGGAGAGACCTTCCAGTGGAGTTGGTTTTTAGTTGCAGCTTGGAGGAATCAAATGTGCACCATCATCCCCAATTCTTGGTGAGGAAGAGAATAGCTCACTAATATTACTAAAAGATACTTATGAGCATATTGAAGAAAGAAATAAAAAGATAAAGGCCAATGTTATCACACAATTAGAAGCTCAATCCATCTCTAGTTATCAAACCAGTCTTCTTTTAGCAATGGATTTGCAAAGAAATAAATTGAAACTCTCTTTTACACATCTTATTTCGCAATCAATTTCTTTTGGATTTGATTTTAGGACAGTCAGTTTGTTTGTGAACATAAAAGAAATTCCATTGCCAGATAAGATAAACTTTCAAAGGCAAACATGACAATTGATATATAATGATATCAATAAATCATCATTAGCAACCTATAAAATAGAGGCCTTATTGGGAAATATAATTGATGAGAAGAAGTTCGAGAGAGCTAATTCTTGAGCTTTCCATACTGAAAATGAAGAATTCAAAACACTAATAATCATACTTGGAGCGAATAAAAAAGATAAGGCAATTGTTCAATTTTTGATGCAAAATGCAGAGTCCGAGATCTAAACTTTGAGAAGATAATTGAAGTTGTCTACCACAAAGCATATTTAATCTCCAGAGTTGGCTCAAATTGAAAAAGAAAAGGATATTCTAACACTTGAACTAGTGGAAAGGAATACGGAAGTAACAATTCCCAAGGAGCTCAATGCATGTTTGTAGCCGAAAATAGACAGCCATTTCTGCACAATTGTGGTGCAGCCAGACTCAGAAGACCCCACTGAAAAACTCATCAGATTTATGACAGAACAAAATATTTCAGAGGATGAGTTGAAGAAATTACGGTAAGGTCTAGATTATACAAAGGAGTAGTTGAAGCACAATGAGAGACAATTAAATATGGCCAGAGAAAATGCATCTCAACATCACAAGAATTCCTAGTCAACTTATGATGAAATCAAGGAGTTGAAGGAGAAGCTAAAAGGTAATATGTCTCTCATTCAAGCAAGAGAGATCATTAGGATGACATTATTCAGCAGGTCAAAACAGTTTGGGATCACATGGTAATTATGGTTGAAGAAAAAGCAATGATCAAAGCTTCTGAGTCTGTTATTTATACTAACAAAACTAAATCTCAAGAGAGTGCACAATTGGTCAGAATAATATTTGATTATATGACTTCCAATTCTTCCCAGGAGTTGAGAGTAGTGGACATAGTTGACAGAACAACTGTGGTGGTAGAGATTGTTAAAAAATAATTAACGAAGCCATGAAATACACAAAATATTATGAAAACACAAATACATAAATGCATAGAACAAGAGAGACACAAATACACATGGTTCACCCAATTTGGGCTACATCCACGGAGAAATAGCGAGTCCCTCCTTTTATATTATCCAAAAAAATGAAGAGATACAACCTACAGTAGATTCGATGTAATTTCCTCTTTGCTCTCACACAGTCTCCTCTCTCTTTCTTGCTCAGAATAATAATCCACATCTGCAATACAATTCCCTCATATAAACTGAGGGGTTGCGTTCTAGGGAAAAAAACCCTAGATTAAACATAACTTCTACCATCAGATCATTCGCCTAATGAACGACCTAGATTGACTACTAAATTACAATATTTTACAAGGAAATTTTTCATCTATTTTTAGCTTCTAGGGCACTACCCCCGAACCCTTGCCAGAGGGGGGAATCCAAACATGCAGTCCCACCCCTATATCCCCCAGGCAGAAATAGTCTGGGGGAAAGCCCCCCAACACCCCCTTGTTGGGGATTTAGATCCAAACGTAGCTAAAACAAGACCTCTGAATCATGAAGATAATCAGGCTCCACATCCAACAAAGATAACTATAATGGCGCGAAGAAATATCTACAGAAAGCAAGTTGAAAGCAGATTATTGGAGGTCAAGGAGTCAGTGGCAACATGTAATTCTAACTGTGATAAGAGAGTTCGAGCAGGGTTACCCTCATGTTAGGACCAACAAGGAAATTTGCTTCCTTGGGAACAATATGAAGTATTGTTGGTACAGACAAAAAGTAAAATCAATGTCTCTCATGAAAGAACAACCATTTAAAAGGAGCTACAATTATGAATTATTTTCAGAGTAATTTCTAGTTTCTATGGCTAGTGAAAACTATGTTTACTCAGATTCCAACATACACTAAGGTGACCAATATGAGAATGGAATATAATAGAATGGTGCAGTTCTCAACTCCAAACTTGAGTCTATGGAAAAAGTGCAAGGATTTGGTGTTACCAGTAAAATTTTAAGTTGTGGGACCAGGGACTTCATCAAGCGTGCCTGAAGTTGCGCTAGAGTCCCAAGTCATAAAATAATTATGTTATTCAATTTTCAATTTTGGAAAATATCTTATTTTGTAATTTCATGAAGTAGAAATAGTTTCAACTTTTAATTTTTCTGAGAACTGAATATGTAAGAAACATTTTTGACAGTTAAACAATTTTGTAACTGTCTTCAATGTAATAATTCCTTTAAAAATACATTAAGAGACCATTTTGGGGGTTCCTAATTTTGGCCTCAATGAGAGAATTTTCATTGTGTAATGTACAATACTTTCTTGAAGTAATAAGATTTTTTCTGGATGATTCCAACTATCTATTGAGCATGACATGTTCTTTCTTTCACTATAAATCATTATACGTTGTTCTTCTTTTGAAAATGTGTAAAGAAGTTGCTGGTTCTTTTTGATGATATAAATTTACTTTTGCTTTTAATAGTTCACAGTACCTGTATATCTTTAAGTAACCTTAAACTATGCTCCATATTTTCATCATTCCATTGTTGTAGTCTTTCATGGTTTATACTAAGATTTGGTGTAAAATATTTTGTTCCTGCAACCTTATACGTTGAATCGTCTACTTTTTCTGTCTTTCAACCTTACTACAAATTCAAAGAGTCATTTTCATAGGTAGTGTGACCATCTAGAGAGGTTTTTTTTTCCTCCAACAGTTACCCACACATTAGACACCTGAACAACATCTTTGGGCAACCATGTACGAGATGTTAAACAAAGAATTTTTACCTTTTCTACACAGATGTCCTAGGCGCTGACCTCCTTTCAGCCAAAGGTTGTCCCTGGGTTTACAACAACAAACAACCAACAAATTAATGTTACAATGTTCCACAAGGGAAAACAACCCAAAACCTAACAAGGGAGCAAGATCTAATACAACATAAGACTTGGATTTCTTTGAAATTGTTTAGATTAGAAAGGACACAAATATTATCTAGAAAAATTAAATTAAATTCTTAATGTCAGGAAAATAATAAGAATATTAGTCACCAAAAAAGGTAATCAATAGATGATAAAATCTCACACAAACTAAGGAAAGGTGCAAGATCAAATCAAATCTCTTGAAGGAGGATAGATATAGATAAGATCTTAGTCATATCTAATCCTCTGTAGATAGAAAATGATAGATCTAAGTCTCAAAAAAAAAAATCTCCGCAAAAAATCCAACTTTATGAAGCCATTACTCTCGCAAGGAAGGGAAACTGTACACTAGCCACAGTGTATGACATTGATGGGGGACAATGGGAGGCTACAATCACCTTGTAATACACTGGAAGGGATCGATTGTGTTTTAAAATTGGTATTTAAGAAAGGAGAGACCCAAATCTTAGTCATGGGCTATGGATCTAGAATGAATACCCATAGGAGACCACAATTGATAGACAACCACTCAGAGAAAATAAATAAATAAATAAAATAAAAATAAAATAAAATTGGAGATTTCTTCCCAATATAGCTGCCAAGTATGTTTTCTTGAAATCTACACAAGACAAAGAGAATGTTGTCCCATAGATCCTACCTTAGGATCTACCAGACAGTGGATGGAATAAACAATCGAGTTTCCCTAGATCTAATGCAATATACTCATTTCATTAATTGGAAATAACAAATTTGGTGGCATACCTTATTACCCTTACATGCTTATGCAAGTTACAAATCCACTTTGAAAATTGAAAATGTCACTCTTAATCAAAGACCCTACTCTAGCTCCTTAATCAAAACACCCAAACACACACATAAATGAACAAGGACAATGTCTTTGTCTCCAAGAAAGGAAAGTTAGGTTGTAAAATGATCTAATCACAACAAATACATCATGATCTCATAAACATACATCATATAGAGGGGGAAACCAGATTGATATTCTATTTAAAGTATCAATACAATAGTTGAAATATACCGCTTGGTGTAGAGTACTCTCATTCGATCCCTTTCCCCTTTCCATCCATTGCCTTACTCACAAACGAGGCTCATTCATGAAGATTAAGAAGACTCTTTGGTGATATTTCTCTAGGATAACATGGTATTATAGTTTTTCTCCTCCCTTCCACCCTTGAGAGGGTATCATTATAAAGGCCATTCCTAGATCTCGGAGGATGTGTTCGGACACTTAGGGCCAAGAGAAGTTATGAAACTTCCACAATTATTGACCCCAATAAAACTCATGACATCAAAACAAATAGTTAAAACTTTATAGGAGTGTACATGAAGAAAAACTACAAAAACAATAAACATTTAAGGTTTGATTAGAGCATCTAAGTTATATATGCTAAAACATATCACTTTGACTACCATGGGAAACAAACTCATAAATATTTATGTATATCTAAGTTCTCTTGTAAGAACCATATATCCTTCAAGTTCATACCTAAGAAAAGATTTAAAAACTCAAGATAGACTCAGAATTCAAGATCTAAACCTAAAAATCTATTTCAAGAAGCATATTTCTCCTGCAGAATAATCCAAATACTATTTATGTCACAAACATGGCCACTGAGAAAATCAATGTCCTATGAAAGGTAAAACAAAAAGGAAACATAAATTCTTTTATATCTTGACAAATGCATATAATCCAATTGGTTTAGAATAGGTGTCTAGCCCTCATTCAAATTATGAATACGTGTCAATCACATATTCTTTAGACAGTGGCTCTAATGACTTGAATTATTCTATTGTAATTAAAATAACACCCTTTGATTTTTCTCTTGATTAAAATGATGACATTTATTATTTTTGTATAATAAATATTAATATGTTTATAATGGATCCTTCCATCTTCGATCTTACAAATTAGATTCATATATTTCTACTGCAAAATTATATCTTACTCTAAGTGAGTTTTTCCTCTGTGACAAGCTTCAATCCCAACTATCTTCTCTCCAACTTCAACTAACAACTCTTACATCATGTAACATGATGAGTCTAGCACACTATTATCCTATTGATAGAAAATTTGAAGTCTCCACTCCATTAAAAAAACTCCCCTCTTTAGGACAAAATCATGATGAGTCTAGTACACTATTATCCTATTGATAGAAAATTTGAAGTCTCTACTCCATTAAAAAAACTCCCCTCTTTAGGACAAAATCTATTATTGTTGTATCAAAGGAAAACTTTTGCACATAAAAAAACAATCCTTACACTTGAATATTTGAATTCTCCTCGAGAACATGAATATGTAAAAATAAAAATAGAAAAGTAAATCTAAGATAAATAATAATGCATAAGACAAGAAAGGGAATTGATAAGAGATATCATAAATTATGTCAAACAAGATGAAAAGGAATTGGAGAAATTAAAAAAAATATTAGACCAAGACCTATAAAAACAATTGTTAGAATTATTTGATCCTCCTCAATCTAGTTTTACAAAAGAACAAGTCATTTCCTACATTCTAGATAATGAAAAGGTTACTATGATAATACCACAATGTAATGGATTATATGAAAAATTGGTTGTTTATATTGCCAAGCTTAGGACCATTGAGGGTTGGTCAAAAGAAATTACATGCAATATCAGAGTTAAGCAACGATTTCCTTTATCCCTTACCCTTTTTGGCATTTACATTGATCAACTAGAAGAGTGATTGGAAGCTACACGATGTGACGGCCCTAGGCTCTCTAGTATGGTCATTACTCTTCTCCTTTATGCTCCTAATTGCCATCCCAAGTTATATTGGAAAACATTCAAATAAGCTGCATATCTACCAATGGAACTATTTTTTAAATAAAACCATTTGCTTATATTTCCCAATTCTTCTACAAGGACAACAAGTATTATTCAATTTATATTTCTTTGATATTGGTGCAAATATTTTACTAGAACAAGATTTTATTGGCAAACACCTTTCAATGGAAGTCACTGAGGACAACACATGTTTGCATGTTTAAGGTAAAAGGGTTTGACTTGAAAATAAAAACACTTTGTAAATAAGGTGCTTTTAACCCCTCCCGGTGAAGTTGATAATTTGTTGAAAATTTAATGAAATAAAAAAGATATTCAACATGTTGATGTTCATGCAATGGATGCAATCTTAGATATCAAAACAAAAATTGAATATGATTGCACTTTGATTATCCAAGTGCTTCCTAGATGAGAGAAAATTACTTTTTCGATTTTCCTTATAAAGAAAATTATTATGGTACACCTCAAAAAGCTTCTTGAAATCAAATGCTTCCAACTAAATAAAAAAATTGCACGTAGGAAATTGCAAAACTCCTAAGTAAAAAATAATTGAGCCAAGAAGAAGCCATTTTTGGGATTGCCTTACATTTTAAGTGAATAAACATTCAAACCAATAAAGAAGTAAACATATAATGGTTATAAATTATATAGATTCCAATGAAGCTGTAACAAAAACCCTTACTCAAACACGCGACCAAGATGTGGTCACTCTTAATACCCAACCCTCACAATATTGTTATGACAATGGGGTATAAAATTTTTGACTTTCAAAAAACTCCTTTAAACCCAAAACTATCATCACCATTGTGTTCGTCTCATTGAAACGAATCTAGTGACATATAACTTCACCCCAATCCGAGTTATGGATCAAGAGAAGTAGCCTTTCAAAGTGGGATCCACTCCCCCTAGACACATCAATAGTTTCCACATGGCAGTCTACCATTGGATGCAATGATCAGTGGGCCCACCATCAGGTTGGATTGGCATTTGATCAAAGTAGAAAACTTCTAAGTTAACTTGACCCCGATTCCCAACCTCTGACCTAGTTGGGGTCGGATTCCCTGACAGACCACTTTCCCCCCAGACTATCTCAACCTCCTGACCTCCGAAGGAGTCGGCGTCGGCTTCCCTAACAAACCACTTCCCCCGATGACCATCCCGACCTCTCGACCTCCGACCTAGTTAGGTCTTAGCTCCTGACTTACTATGAATTAAGTGGTTTTCACTTAATTCCACAACATTCTGGCAGCTTGTAGAGGCTAGATTCTGAGGCAAATTTGATGGGGATTTCTTGGGGTTCCTAAAGGAAATAGATGCACCAGTAATCAATAAAACTAAGAGAACTTACAAGGTTCTACAAGAACTCAGAAAAATATCAAAAAAGGTCAATAACAAGAGGATATTTCTAAAAAACCGAAATAATTGATAAAGTTGTCAAACAAGGAATTTGACTCCCTTAACTAACCCAATAAGCTCAAAGACAAGAGAGCTTGCATCTCTCATAACTCTCCATCATTCCATGAAGGAACATACGACAGGAAATTTCCCACTGAAGGGTCATTGACCTTCTTATTCATTCTTGTACTAGTGATATTCTAACGCTACAAAGACAAGTCCTCCTTGCCCTTGTCTGACTTCATTATACAATTATCACTTAGGGAATTGTGGTTCATTAATATCAATTGACAAAGTATTATAAAATCCCATCACATAGAACCATATGTCAATCACATACATAAGTTTTCCATAACAAACATGTAACCAACTTAGAATCATAATAGACAACCATGAGATCATATAAGGTTACACATAAGAAATAATATTTAATTAATACAGTTGATGGGTCACTGAGTTGGGGACTTCAACTCTCCACTTGACCATAGATAGTTGCAGCCAAGCTACTTGTAGTTGTCACCCCCAAGTGAGATCCCAAGAGACTGGGGTGGCCTTGCTCAAGGGAAATCAACATATGTTAGTTGAAATAGGGACTCTTGAGGTCCTCCTACCTCCAACCACCGGCTACTCGATAGTAAGTTGCATTTAGGAAATACAGAGGCTTATTGCTTCCACCATTTGTCTAAGAATGATGACCAACAATAAATAGGGAATCTAGGGGAATTCTTCCTCCACCTTCCAACTAATTAATAACAATCGACCAAGTTCAAGAATTCCTTAGAATTACAACTTCCACTCTCTCTAGCCATCCAGAAACACACCGAAATACTCCAAGGAGTCCAGAGGTCTAGCATCCACCTTGGCAGCATGCAACATAGTGGTTTCACCTAATTAAGGGAATCTATAACCCACTGCCACATAGTGGTTCCACCCAATTAAGGGAATCGAGGACCCATTGTTAAATGATAAGCAATGGATACCTACAGAGTTTCCTTTACTAGGAATCCAAGGGCTAAACCTCTACCCCAGGTTGTCGACGGAATCCAGAGAACGCCATCTCCACCCTCTAGCCCCATGAGGTATCCTAAGACCTACACTCACCTGAAAGAAAACTCCTCTGGTGATCCTATTGCTTCACTAGTATAAACTCCTCCGGTATTATAAACCCAAGGGACTAATATTGTTAAACCCAAGTGACTAATATTATAAATCCAAGGTATATAAAACCTTGGTTGGCCATGAATTATATTGAACCTAAGGGATTAATATTATAAACCTCTGAATAATATTATACCCTAGGAATATGAACACTTAGATTAATATACCCAAGGGATTGATATTATAAACCCAATGGAATAATAAACCCAAGGGATTAATATTATAAACCCAAGGGAATATAAACCTTAGGGTTTTTAGTAATAATCCCTTAGGTTAATATTATGGTTTATAATCCCTTGGGGTTTTAGTATTAACCCCTTGGGTTTATTATTCTCTTGGGTTTATAATATCAATCCCTAGATTTTATTAATCTAAGGGTTCATATTCCTAGGGTACATAATTTCAAATTAAATAATAATAAATAACATTTAATATTAATAATAATTATTATAAAGAAATAATATTATTAATTATAATAGTAATAATAATAATTTTATTGCAATAGTATTTTTTTGGTAGATACAAATGGTATATACATCAGTGATATATAAAAATGAAGCCTTTGGCTATATCAACCACATTAACATTTTTAATGTGGTTGTGCTAGTTATGATTTTGATATCACCTATAAGCTAGGGAAACTTTATAATTGCGCTGTTGATTTATTAACCAGAGAAGACAAACAATTCACACAATAGTAATATCGAAATATTCCCACACTATAAATAATAAGAAGATCAAGAAATTCAAATCATTCTCCTCACATAGCACTAAAGGGTTATTTCTAGGAATTATTTTGCAAAGATTGTACATTTAGTTAATGTTTTAATTGTCTAATTGATAGGATTAAATTCAACCTTGTATTAGAATACATTTTGTATAAATGGGTTGATATGTATAATTTTGAGTCTAATGTATGGTATTTTGAGCAGTCTCAAAAAATGTATTGTGGGTCCATTAGCAATGGTCCTTATAAAGGTCAAAAAGTGTATGAACATATAGAAGCCTACAAATGTCCTCGCCTAACACGGGAGAAATTGTCCGGTCAGAGTCTTAATTAGACTCATTTCCGTTGAAATAGCAATCCTGACTAGTTCAATGGGTCTCCAGTTACCCGTGTCCTAAGACTAATCTATACTAGCATTAGCCTATATGTACAACTGTTTATATACAATGCTTTGAGTTTGTTAGTGTATGACAAATGATTATTATTATTAACAAACACAATAGAAAGAAATCACTTGTATGTTATTGTTTTGGAAATAGATAATCCCTTTTAGGTGACTAAAATAAGGGCTCATCCTAACTGTAATGAGACTTGCTACTGCGAAAGGAGACTTGAAAGAATAAAAGGAGAAATTATGGAAATGTAAATGCACCCTAATTTAAGTGAAAAAATAAAAATCTTTCTTGATAAGGAGAATGATAGTCTTACTCCTAATCAAGAGCTAATCATTTAACAAGAAGGGGAAAAGATTGTAAATTGAATATGGGATTAAGATATACTTATAAATTGGTAAAATAGTTTATCAACTCACAGATTATTTGAGCACATATGTGACAAAATAAGTTCCATAAATAGTTATTGAAATAATTTCGAGCAAATACCTAAATCCAAATTTTGACATGGATCCATTGTAAGATTTATATCAAGCCAAAAAAATAGTTCTTCTGGGTCAACATAAAATAACCTAATATAAATTTGTACTAAGCAAATAAATAATTATTTATTCATTACAAATAATATCCTTGAATCCATAGCCAGTCTTGGTTCAAATTCTATTCAATCTGACAAAAAACAACTTTACACACGACAATAATTAACATAAAATGAATCACTTTAACAATAGTGCTAAAATGTATCATTAATATATTAATTATTATAGAATTCAAACTAGACTGAAAGCAACCAACATGGAAGCAATAACAAAACAATTTTTTTTATAAAATCAAATACAATAATGTAGAGAAGTGAAACTCATTATTATTTGTTTTAATGCTTTGTATACATATGTAGTTCCTAAATGTTCCATCTTTTCAGTGTAAACATATTTCTTTATGAGAATTGAAATTTAGTATTTGGAATTAATTTGCAAATAGTCTCACCCGTATTCAAAACTAATCTTTCTATCAAAACTAACCCTTCTGGACTGGTTCCAAAATCTTGAGAAATCTGTCCAAGTATGAATTTAGAGTTTTTGTAACTTCTGCAGTTTTTTAGAATTGGTCCCTAGATCTCCTAAGTATTGCAGGTTTGGCGTTCCTGTCCTTGGTTGTGATATGAATTCAATTATATGGTCAACGTGGTAAGCATGCGTAGAAATTTGATAGACGAGAACGTGAGTTTCGACGAAAGCCATTTTTACAGAGTTTGCATGATTTTACATTTTATGAGTCGTATGATGTGTTTTCTATATAGTCGTTTTGTTCTATATATCAGGTGTTACCAATCTAATATGAATATGGACTAATATTTACAATATCCTTTGTGACAGGTCTCATAAGAGTTTTATATTTTGTAATACCCATGATAAGTTTGGTATTTTGTGAACCTGTCAAAAATGTAACACAATTTATATATATATATATATATATATAAATACTTTTTCATATATATATATACACACACTTTTTCTTTATGTATTATGATTAAGATATATATGGTTAGTCTGTGATTTATTCATATCGCCAATTTACTATATATGACCCATAATAAATTTTTTTAACATTATTACAGTGTTTAATTTATACTAAGTTTATATATATATATGTATGTGTAATAATATAGTTTATTTACATATTTTTAATTTACAATGTTCTGTATATATTTTTAAGTTATGGCGAATTATAGGAATGCCACGTGGGAACAATGTTGAACCTAGATCAAACAACTCAAAGAAAGAACTCGTCAATGCAAGGCACCAAAGCTTTCAAATCACGAATGAGATGCATCAAAATTTCCATTCATTAGAAACCTAACAGAAAGTGAAGGTATTAAAGCAACCATGTGTAAGCTCACGTAATGAAAACGAATTAATGTGACCAAAAGATCATGCTAACCCTGGAGGATTCGGAAGCCTAAAATCTAGGCATGAAGATAAAAAAAACCATTGAACAAATAAGTGGAATAAAGGGCAATTTTTCAAAAATTGCGAGGGACCTCGTAATTTTTTAAAAATTAAGGGGAATTGTTGTGGTCACAACAAAACCATGGTTTTGTTGTAGGGATTTTTATCACATAATGATGTATATAAACCATGTACAAAATGCTTGGTTCATATTTGAGAGTGATACTACACATAATGAGGGTCCATATTGGTTGGATTAGTTCAAACTCATGATGCATTTATACTGCCTAAGGTCTAAAGAGTTTGGGTCATTCAATGGTCTAGATTTTTTTTGCACCTGTGAATTGAACTAGAAGAAGTTGTGAAGTGTGATGCATGGTTTTTCATTAGTGTCTCATATTAAGGTTGTAAACTAAAGATGGTAAAGCATAATCCCCCTAATTCGCCACTATGCAAGGTACAAAATTCATTCTATGAATACACTCTTCCATCAGAGGATGAATTGCCTCCAAGTATGATGGGAACACCATTTATAGATGTTTTGATATTTTATCGCCAATGGATGAAAGCCACATATCTCCTTCATCCTTCAACAAATTGTATGCATCTGATGATGAAAGAATCTTTTACGAAGCATGATCGATTTAGTCTTATTGACCAACAACAATTTCAATTAAGTTCCATGGATTCACGAGACAAATCTTTAATGTGCATTTACTTTAGTCACGTCTTACTAGCCAATTGTAACGCCTCTTCCCACATTTACCGACTTTTATAAGCTCTCTGGAGTAAACATGAGTTGAGTGTCACTAAGATATGACCCAACCTCCAAGTTCCAATTATGGAATTGGGGCTGACAAACTGAAACTTTATGATACCTTTAGGAGCACTAAATCATGAAAAATTCAGTCCACAACCTCTGATGATCAGATCCTTAGCTGGAACTGCGTTTTCGCAAGCCTAACACCCCAACCACACCCTTGACACATTGTGCATGTGGTTATGAGGCTCCAAACACACCCATAATCCTGCATGCATGTCGTTATGATGAAAATTCCCTAGTTTTGTGCATGTGGTAGCGAGATCTATGCCACTTTTTCAAGATAGCCTCTAGACCACTACCAAAAACTTCCCATAACTTTCTAGAATCATGAAAATGATGTTAACAATGCCAACCATTCAAAACTTGAGCAACATCTTGACTAAGACATGCCTAATGCAAGATAGACATTTTGTCAAACATATAAGCTACATGTCATGAATGCATATTTAATCATAAAATTTTGAACTTCATCTGAGAATCACCAAGAAGGCTTTATGCCCTCTCAAGCTAGCTGAGGACACTTGTTATCCCATGCATTTATCAACTATTCAATAAATTATCAAATCATGAGAGAGATCCATAGTAAGAGCACATCATAGAACCAAGCATATAACCAGCTTATAACCAAAATAGAAACTATGACAAATCAGCCATAAGATCAACATGATAGTTAGTACAAGTGCTTGTAGATCACAATAGGAAAAATAACTCATTTTAACATATGCAAAATCCAACCAATTAAGGTACTTCCACATACCACCTAACCATAGATTGGCTGAACCAAAATATCTCTTTTAGCCAATCACCCTTGCATCATATTCCAAGCATGAATGTGGGATCATAAGGGTTAAACCAAAAAGCGCCAACTAGGGCTTTTAGAGGCCAAACCACCTCAACCCTCAACCAAAGTGATCTCACCTATATGGTCTAGAAAATAACTAGCATCAACGAGATTGATCTCTTCCCAAGTTGTCCAAGGCTCCAAGGATTCAATCACAACCCACAACCTCCAGGGACCCAAGTTGTTACTGGGCTCTAGAGAACTACCATCTCAACCCTTAGCCTCCAGGGACCCAAGTTGTTCCAGGGCTCTAAAGATCCTGTCCCAGTCCACAACTATATGGAACCTGGTAACCAATAAGAAAATCTAAATGGGGAACCACTACATCATGGTTATTCAAGAAATGGAAAGGAAAGTTTGAAACCATTGTCAATCTATGAAAATCTCCATGCCAATGGCAACACATAACCAACGAACCACATGCATGTACTATGCATCCAAAAACTAACAAGGAAGTCACACATGCAACATGTTACCTACAAAGCATCTTTGTTGTAGTTGTCGATCCAATCTTCTTTTTCGTTTCCCACCAATTCCTTGTGTGTCCTTTACTTGATTTTTCCAAATCCAAGTGAATGATAGAATGATCCAAGAATTCTCTAAGTGTGCAAGAGTGTATGAGAGAATGAACAAGAGCTCAACTAAAAACCATCAAAAAACTAGCAACTGATTCTTTGATGCCTTTTTATCATTGATGTTTCCTTTTTCATCATTTTCCTTCATTTTTCCTTTAATTTCCTTTGCATGCAAATTTGTGTCTATTCACCTTCCTTTTATCCTATTTTCCTTTATTTTCATAATTAAAGTTCATTTATTTCCTCTTTGTCTTTGTCAATGCCATTTTTGGTTTCCATAACCTTTAATAAACCACAAGTGATTCCCACTATAATGCTTTCCAACAATTCAACTTGGAATACATGTCTCATGACCTTGGTCTTAATTATTTACATGGAAAATCAACTAGGGGTTGTTACAAACCCCTCCCCCTTGGGGGAACACCATCCTCAGTTTTCAATGACACTTATGACTAACAAAATATATTGCCTATGGAGCTTTATATGACAGCTCGATGCAATATGTACAACATACCAAATTGTTGAAAGCATGACCACCATATTGCTTATTGCAACTTTATAACACAACTCATTGCAGTATTTTCAATACACATATGCATATATATAAACCAAACACATATTCTCAAACAACAAATAAGGAAGGATACAAATTCTGCATTTGATCATCCATCTCCCATGTAGCTTCATTAGGCCCAAAGTTTTTCCACTTCACTTTAACCTACTTTATTTCTCGGATCTAGAGCGTGAGTTGTTTCTGTTGCATTATGCATAATGGCTCTGGCTAGAACCCTCCCTTTGGTTCCACTTGCAATATAGACCAATCAATCACATGATTAACATCTTGGACGTATCTCTTAAGACATGAAACATGGAAAACATCATGGAATTTCACTTTTGGTGGTAGTGCAAGTCAATAGGACATTGGTCCAATCCTCTCTTGGATCTCAAAAGGCCCACAATACCAAGGTGTCATCTTGGCACATGATCTAATCCTCAAGGAGATCCTCTTGGGATTCATGCACAAGTACAAATATTTCCCAACCCGAAACTCCATGAATTCTCTATGTTGATCTGAATAAATCTTCTTCCTATCTTGTGCTTCCTTTAAATACCTCTTAATAACATGTATCTCCTTCTCCATCTCAACCAACATATATGATCCAATCAACACCTTATTCATTATGTCACTCCAACTGATAGGAGTATCACAAATCAGATAATAAAGAGCCTTAAATGGACTCATCCTAAAGGATTCTTGATACCCATTGTTATATGCAAACTCTACCAGTGGAAGATAATCCTCCCGCTTCCTTTGTTGATGCATGACATACATCCTCAACATGCCCTCAAGAATCCTATTAACCCTCTCTGTATGTCCATCTGTCTAGAAATGATAAGTTGTGCTGAAATCTAACTTTGTCTCCAAGCCTACAAACAACTCCTTCCAAAACCTATAAGTGAATTTGGCATCTATGTCTGATATGATCTTCTAGGGAACATCATGCAACCTCGCTATCTCCATGATGAAGATCTGAGCTACCTCACTAGTTGAATTAGTAGAATTCACTACAATGAAGTGAGATACCTTGCTCAACCTATTAAACACAACCATGTTGGAATTATGTGCTTCGAATGTCCTCAACAAAACTGTAATGAAGTATGTGGAAATAACCTCCCATTTCCATTCTGGAATCAAAATAGGCTACAATAAAGAAGTTGTTTGTTTACACTCAGCTTTCACTTGCTGACAATCCAAACATCTTGCAACAAAATTAGCCACCTCTTTATTCAAGTTTTACTAATGACATAACTTCTTAACAAATATCAAAGTCCTATGGTACCATGGGTGGGCTTAATACAACTTGAGATGAAACTCCCTTAAGATAAGATTCTTGAGCTCACCTCTATCTCACACATAAATCTTGTTCTTGAATCTCACCAAGCCATATGTCGTGAGGTGATACTCCTCATCCCTATCACCGTCACCATGTTGCTACAATTTTTGCTTCATTTGTTGATACCTCTCTTCATGCTTCCCAGCATGCAAGACCTGCTCCTGTAAATTTGTCCCTTATGAAATCATGGTTGAAATATGATTCACATGCACTCTCCCACTGAGATCATATGCAACCTCATTCTCCTTTCCATCGACGTATCTAATATCTATGTCAAACTCACTAAGTGTATCCAACCATCTAGCTTGCCCAAAATTCAGATTGGGTTGGTCAAACAAGTACCTCAATCCACTATGATCACTCATCAAGATGGACCTCCTTCCAAGAAGATAATGTATCCACACCTTCAATGCACGAATGATACTTGCCAACTCAATATCATGAGTCACCTAATTCTTCTCATGCTTATTCAACTTCCTTGACTCATAACATACCACCTACCCTTCCTGCATCAAAACTCCACCAAGTCCTTTCTTGCAAGCATTTGTACATCCACAAACTCCTTATCAAAATCTGTGATCTTTAAAACTGAAGCATTTGTAAGAAAATGCTTCAACTGCCCAAAACTAGTTGCACACTCTTCAGTCCATTCAAACTTCTTCACTTTCCTCTGCAAAGATGTAATAGGATAGCTAATCCTTGAGAAGTTCCTGATTCATCCTGTAATAACCTACTAGTCCCATGAATAATCTGACCTCATACACATTCCTAGGAGTTGGCCACTCCATAATAGCTTTAATATCTTCTAGGTCCATTGTTATCCCTTCCTTGGAAACAACATGTCTCAAGTAGTGAATCTGAGACTAAAATAAATTTCACTTACTAAGCTTGGCATACAACTGATGCTCTCTCAACATTCCCAACACTACTACCAAGTGCTTTGCATGCTCTTCCTCATTCTTGGAGTATATCAATAAATCATCAATAAACATTATCACAAACTTTTCTAGGTAAGGACGCAACACATTGTTCATCAAACACATGAAGGTGGTTGGAGAATTGGTAAGACCAAAAGGAACCACCACAAACTAATAATTTCCATACCTTGTGCGGAATGCAGTCTTATAGATGTCCTCTTCTTTGATGCACTCCTGATGATATCATGATCTCAAATCAATATTTCAAAATATAGTTGTCGCCTTCAACTGACCAAACAAATCATCAATATGTGACAATGGATACCTATTCTTGATAGTCACCTTATTCCACTGTCGGTAATCAATGCATAATATGATAGTGTCATCCTTCTTCTTTACAAACAATACGGGTGCACCCCATGGGTACACACTTGGATTTATGTATCCTTTATCAAGCATCTCCTTAAGCTGCAACTTCAATTCCACCAACTCCAAATTATTCATCCTATACTGTGCCTTAGATGTTGGTGTAGTTCCCAATATCAACTCAATAAAAAATTCCACCTCTCTATGAGGAGGCAACTCTGGAATATCTACTGGTAACACATCCTATAACTGCTGCAAAATAGGGTCCTCTTTAGGACTTCATCATCCTCATCATACTTCCCTTTATCACTATAAACATGAACTACAAACAATTCACATCCCTTCTTACAATTGCGCTTTTCTTACATAGTTGTGACCATTCTCACTGATGTAGGTTTCTTCTTTCCTTGCAAAATTATCCTTTCCCCGTTATCATCAAGACACTCGATAGCCGTATCATAGTAGTCTACCTTGGTCTTGTGAATGAACAACCAATCCATGCCCAAAAGCATAATATATTAACCCAAAGGAAGCACATTTAGATGTGTTTATGTAGGCTTACCATTAATTTAAAATGCAAAATATCTCGCCCAATAATGTACTCTTCTCTTGGGCCCTATAGCCAATTGCACCAACCAAGATTCTGCATGCACTTCTTTATTCAAGCAACACTTATCCACCAGGACAAGACTAATATAACTATAATTATATCCAGGATCAATCAAAATGGAAACAACTTGATCTTTGAGCTTACCTTCCATCTCAATAATGGATGCCGAATGATCTCCCTGCGAGTTATTTGTTGCTGCATAAATCTGAAGAATACTCTAACCAACATCCCCAATTGTCTGTGCCTCATGAGCACTATAAATCTTATGCCTACCACACTGGTGCAATGGGAACTCACTCTGCGATGCACTCCACAATGAGTCCAAGATCTCAAAGGCTTTCTGTCACTGCCCTTATTCTGCTCCTCAGGCTGAGACCCATGTCCTCTCTCAATTGCATTTAACTTCTTATAAGGTGCTACATTTTCCTTTTCACTTACATCTTGATGCCTTTATTTCTTCTAAGGCCAATTTCCTTTAGTATTTTCACAACCTTTCCAATCATGCTTGAACTCAAGCTTGTGCTTAGACTGCTCATAACAATTCTTCAACTTCCCGATGACTTCCTCCATTGATCGAGGCTCATCATACTTAATATGATCTTTAAATTCTAAATGAAATCCACTAATGAACCTTTGGACCTTCACCTTCTGATCCTTGAGGTAGGGCACATACCTCAACAATTCGAGAAACTTAATTGTGTATTATTCATCTATCATGGAACCCATCTTGAGCTCATAGAATTCCTTGGCCTTCCCATCATAATATCTCTCAGATAAGTACTTCTTCATAAAGAGTCTTTTAAACTCATGCAAAATTAGCTCCTCTTCCCTAATGTCTTTGAAACGCTTCAAATCTTCCCACTCGATATCTTCTTTCCCTTTGAGACTGAATATAGCTATCTTGGCTTTCATATTCTTTGAATAACCATGAAATCTGAAAAACTTCTTCATCCCAAGCAGCCATGCTTCTGCATCTTCTAATTTCTTCACTTCCCCATCAAAAGTTGGAGGCTTGGATTTCTTGAACTCTTCTGGAAATTACCCCTCTCACTCAAAGGATGTTGGTGGTAATGGCGATGATATCTCTCAGAACCTGAGCTGGAATAAAATCCATGAGTGTTAGCCCGCATATCAGGTGTATCCAAAGATCTTTCACCTTTGACTGTGTCATCCCTATCCAACCTGTGTCCTCTATGAGATTTGTTGCCATATGCCCCATTTTTCTTTTCTTCATGTCCCTGATTGATCTCCATTTGTCCCTCATTTTTCAAATATGAAAGACTCTGAAGGATGTTTGCATTAACTTTTGTTTTCTTTTCCTAAGTTCTTGCAATTATTTCATGTTCCTCAATCAACTTGTTATTATCTACCTTACACCTGTCGATCTCTGCCCTTAAACTCCTCAGTGTATCGGCTAATTCAAGAGATTACTCTTCTCTTTGTTTCCCAACTAACCTTTCCCATTCCATATAATTCACATTAGGCATGTAAGGGGAGTCATGTGAACTATATTCCACTATTCTTCTCTTCATCTCTGATCTTCTATCTCCTATAGACATGTCATGTTAGATAAACCAAATAGAGACATAATCAAAATCATACCTCAGTGTCTTTCAGGGGAGGAAATATTGTCTGCACAATCAATCCATATTAGCATGATATATATACATAATGACATCAACCTATCAACATCATGCATGATAACACAAAACTGCAATAATGACCACATGTATGATAACAATAACCATCACAATGAATGCATAATATGCACATATACAATTAACATGCATGCATAAAAATACACATTTAGCCCATCCATTCTAATTGTTTGAACTTGGAAGCTCTAATACCACCCTATGGTATCAAATATCACCCGAATAGAATGGAATCCACTCTAATACCACCTTGTAATGACCCCTCCCACATTTACCAACTTTTACAAGCTCTCGGGGTAAACATGAGATTATTGTTACCAGGATATGATCCAACCTCCAAGTTCCAGTTATGGAAGTGGGGTCGACAAACCAAAAACTTTCTGATACCTCTCAGGAGCACTAAATCACCTTGAAGTCAGTCCACAACCTCTGATGATTAGATCCTCAACTGGAACTGCATTTACACAAGCCTAACACCCTAACCACACCCTTAACACATTATGCATTTGATTATGAGGCTCCAATCACACCCATAAACCTGCCTACATGTAGCTATAACCAAAATTTTCCAATTTTGTGCATGTGATGGTGATATCTATGCCACTTTTTCAGTCTAGCCTCCAGACCATTGCCCAAAACTACTTGTAACTTTCTAGAATCACAACAATAATGTTAAAAATTCCAACCATTCAAAACTTGAGCAAGATCTTGACCAAGACATGTCTAATGCAAGATAGACATTTTGTCAAACATATGACAAACATATAAACTACATGTCATGAATGCATATTTGATCATAAACTTCTGAACTTCATCTGAGAATCACCAAGAAGGCTCTATGCCCTCTCAACCTAGCTGCAACAACAAGTGTTATCCCATGCATTCATCAACCATTCAATAACTTATCGAATAATGAGAGAGATCAATAGTAAGAGAGCATCATAGAACCAAGCATATAACCAGCGCATAACTAAAATAGAAATCATGACAAATCATCCATAAGATCAACAGGATAGTTAGTACATGTTCTCATAGATCACATAGGAAAAATAGTTCATATTAACTTATGAAAAATCCAACCAAGTCAGGGACATCCACGTAACACCCAACCATATATTGGGTGAACTAAAATCTCTCTTTCATCCAATCACCCTTGCGTCATATTCCAAGCATGAATGTGGGATCATAAGGGTTAAACCAAAAAAGAACCAACCAGGCTGCTAGAGGCCAAACCACCTCAATCCTCAACTAAAGTGATCTCACTTATACGATCCAAAAATCACTAACATCAACCATATTGGTCTCTTCCCAAGCTATCCAAGGATCCATGGATTCCATGTCAACCCATAAACTCTAGGGACCCAAGTTGTTACAGGGCTCTAGAGAACTACCATCTCAACCCACATCCTTCAAGGACCCAAGTTGTTACAGGGCTCCAGAGATCCTATCCCAATGCACGGCCATATGGAACCTAAGAACCAATCAGAAAATCTAAATGAGGAACCCACTACATCATGGCTATCTAGGAAATGGCAAGGAAAGGTTGAAACCACTGTCAATCTAGGAAAATCTCCATGCCAATGACAACCTATATCTAAGGACCTACATGCATTTCCCATGCATCCAAAAACCAACAAGGAAATCACAAACACAACCTGTTACCTACAAAGTAACCCTGTTGTAGTTGTTGATCCAATCTTCTCTTCTGCTGCCCACCAATTCATTGCTTGTCCTTTACTTTCTTTCTCCAAATCCAAGTGAATTCTAGAATGCTCCAAGAATGCTCTAAGTGTGAAAGAGTGTAAGAGAGAATGAGCAAGAGCTCAACTCAAAAGTGTCAAAAAGATAGCAATTGGTTCTTTGATTCCTTTTTATCATTGATGTCTCCATTTTCTTCATTTTCCTTAATATTTCCTCCAATTTTCCTTGCATGAAAATTTGTATCTCTTCACCTTCCTCTTCTCCTATTTTCCTTTATTTTCATAATTAAATTCCATTTATTTGCCTTTGCCAATGCGAGTGTTGATTTCCATAGCCATTAATAAACCACAAGTGATGCCCACTATAACTTTTTCCACCATTCAGCTTGGAATACGTGTCCCATGACCTTGGTCTTATTTATTTACATGGAAAATCAACCAAGGGTTGTTACCTCAATAGTGGCATTCATTCAGTTCCATGGATTCATGAAATTAATCTTCATTATGTATTTATTTTAATTGTGTTAGGTTGGCCAAAAAGTTTGGTGGATCCCTTTATGTTCGAAAGGACCTCACAAGATGATATAATAGCTGGCAGTCCATAATTGTCTTATCTAATCATAAGGACAACTAATAAAATACTTTTGAAAAGCATTTGCAATTTCTCCTCAACCAAGTATTGTGATACCATATTATAAAGGAACATTTGGGGGCATCGAGTTTGAGAGATCTCTAAGTTTGAGTTTGTCTGAGTCCAAGTCTATAAGAAAAAGTATGCTCTCATCCTTACACTTTATGTGATCATGGCTAGCAAAAAATGTTGGATTATATGCAACATATGTAATAAGAAAAATATGCTCTATACCTTACACTGTGCATGATGTGGATATATCATAAATTTTTTAAGCTGGACTATTTGTTTGGCTACAATAGATGGTTGTATACTTTGTTTGTTAATAACCTAAAAAATTACTTCATATCCTTAAAACATTCATCCTCCAATCGCATCCATCACTCCTTTTATAATCCATACAAAGATTTGTATATGTTAATCCTCCTAATTTAATTAATCAATACATATTTTATTAATTTCCCTATTCACATCTTAATTATTTTAATGCACTCCTTCCTTTTAATATGTGTATTCTCTCTATCCAAGGAAAATATATTTTAGGAGACATGACATGACCAAGAATCCAAGGAGCTTCGTGATTGAACTAAAACCCCTCCAACAAAATAAACCTTTAAAAAACTATAGAAGGTTAAATGTTGCAAAATAATAATAATAATAATAATAACTTTAATGAGATGAGTCAAAAACTCTATAACAAAGCCAAAAAAACAAACAAAAAATTAAAAAGTCATAAAAACACAAAATTTAGAAATACTTTGAAATAAAAGTAATTAAAAAAACACATTATGAAATTGAGCTCAAATCCTACACCAAAGACCAAAAGTAACAAATCAAACCTAGGAAAAACCTTAAAAAAACCAAAATTTACATAAATATTTAAGGTAAATGTCATGGAGGAAAAAGCATCTTGTTTGGTCAATTTAGTGATGTCTAAATTGCAACTTTTAAATGTCAACCCGGGGCTCGTAAGCTGATGAAGTGAGGTGTACTGTATGTACTTAGGCAACTGTTTCTTAAGCTTTTGTCGTTTTTAACTTTTTAAGTTTGTTTTCAAGTATATCTCTCCTACTGTGATGTGATGGAAATGAAATAAAGCAAGTGAAGTGTGTGAGATTGTGACGAGCTTTAAATGATTTCTTATAACTTAAAAGTATTTTACAAGAAAGCTTGAACAACAACTGAAATGAAATCAACTCTTAAAGGAAGATAAAGGCATCAAATAAAAGACTAATGACATTGGCCCTGTATCTCTGTTGCTGCAAGAAAATGAAGATGAAATCTATGTCAAATCTAGCTAAAAATAAAAACTAAGCAATGTGAAACTGAAGTAAATCTACATAAAAGAAAGACTAGTCACAAATACTTTAACTTATTCTTAACCTCTTGTCTTTTAACTGAATATATCATGTGAGAAACAGTTAAAAATAAGCCAAGCAATTGTGAGTTCTTGAGCAACTAAACCAAGCTATGCTAAGTGATATTTTGGTCCTCAATGAAGATATTAAATTATGGAGAAGAAACCATCAATAGGTAAACAACTTGATGTCTAAAAGCAGAAAGCAACTATGCAAATTAAAGAAATGATAGTAAGGAAATAAAGGCTGCAAAACAAGGAAGGTCAGCAACATAGACAAGATGATCACAAGTGTCACTAGTTGTGAAAAAGAAAAGAAAGAAATTGTCCCGGGCACACCTAAGAAACCTGCATAACACACTGATCAATCATGGAAAAGTGCAGAAATATAAATAAGCAGAATTCAAAATTTATATACAGCTATTGTACATGATCAAAACACAGCAATCAAAGGCATTCTGTACAACTATTATACATAAAATGAAAAAAAGAAATGCAGGAAATTAAAGAATACTATATAGGCCTTCAGTAAACAGGGGCCCTCTGCCTACTCCAGCCGACTCAATGATCAGTTACACGCTCAAATGGAAAACAGTCTTCTCATATATTATGTATCAAAATAGAAAGTACAATGGGGAGTTCAAAATTACATATCAGCGGCTAACTATCCAGCGTTCAAAGATGCTTTATTTATAACAGAGGAAAGCAAACTAACTTAACGAAAACTAAGCTATTCAAGCAGTTGTGTAAAAACACGTAATCTTGTTGCGTCCTCGGATTTAGGCAACGGTCGTTGTGGGCATTCAATCTGTTGTTGGATTCATGTTTCCCACTGTCTTCATGGCTAAGGAAGATGCCACCTGTTCTTCACATGCTCTAAAACAGAACACGCAGAGCCGTGCCACCGCCAATGACTTCTGTTGACCGTAGTTGCCTGCTCGTTGACCACGAGTTTTTATGACCGGTTTGGGTGAGCTGGAAGGATACACACCATGTCCTTGGTTCCATGAACTTGCCCATGTGGCTCTTCTTCCCAGAGGACACCTGGAACATATCATTTAATAAAACAGCTACGGAATCCAGGGTTGGCTGCGGAAACTGGGATCAGCTGCGGAAACCCTGTGTGAGCTGCGGAAACGCAGCACTTTGAACCAAAATTCTAAACCAACAACACAGTCATTAGCATAATTAGCAAACCATGTAAAAAGTCCTAAAATACAATGATTTGAGCAATTTGATGGAGGGAATGAGTGGCAAAAGAAGGAAATGAATAGGAAAAGGAGGCTGAGAGGATGTGTAAAGAAGTGCAGGTTTGAGGCTCAACATACCCCCACTGTGAAGGTGTTACATGTCCTCATGCAACCAAAACTTTGTCATTGTTTTTCAATCCATGTGCTCAGATGCTTCTGCCAAAACATCTAGCCTTCTTTTCTTTCTCCTTACTACCAAAATTGTCCTTGGTTTCTTGACTAAACACCTGAATTCCAAATTGATCAATGCCCTGCTCAGTTTCTTACATTTTCTCTTCAATTTTCTATTCTTCTTCTGCCAGAGTCCTAAGTGAAGCATGGTATTGTCATGGACAATTTTGTCCACCTTGCTTTGTTCTTTCAATGCTTCGTTTTCTTGTTTAATATGTCGGTTCAGGACTTCTAGTTCAAACACCTCCTGTTTTAAAGATTGGACCTGTTCATTAAGAGGCAATATAGTGCTTGGACCTGCAACTGATTGCTCCAAGGTCTCCAAATAATTGTATACCTCCTGCTGGTCAGGATCAATTTCAGGTGATCTTCTTGGCTTGATCAAAATCAAATGCTGGAGGAGGTTCTGGCCGAAAAGGACTCTCCTCGCGTGGAGGGATTATGTCAAGGCTTGGTTGTTCTGGTGTTTTCTCAAGTATTTCTTCACTCAAGTCAATGATGTGGGACTGTTCTCCCTTTGTTTTCTTCCATTTTCCTTTTAACCAGGAGCTTCTTCTCAAGGATGAACTCACAACTGTCTTCTCTACACTTTGTTTTCCTTTCTGCTGTTTCTTAGCCAAGGCAGTAGCTTTGAGATCCTCTAGCCTTTCTGATAAAGGTTGGTAGTCCTCTTCCAATGATTTTTCAGGTGATGGAGAGATTTCCTGAGTGACTACTTTGCCCTTTTCCTTCTTTTGTTTCTTGTTCTTAGGCTAGTCTTCTTCCTCTTTATGGGCAGTCTCTTCAATTTCTTTAAGAGGGGAGTCTTGAATTGTAGCATTTTTATCCCTCCTCCTACTTTTTCTTGGGATTTTTGATGGACTACTTCCAGAGGCTTCAGCTGACTCTTGGAAGTAGTTCTTTGTTAGAAATTGATCCCAAGTATCCTTGGATTTCTTTAACTTCTCTTCAATTAAAATTTTTATGAGCCCGTGGTGATAGAGATGGGGCTCAATATTTCCCACATGCTTTTGAACCGTGATGCTCATTTTCTTTAGGCTTGCTAACAGAAAGTAGGGTAAATTGATGGCATGGCCTTCCATGAAGTTCATCATAATTCTTGCATGGTACATATACATAGTGCCAAAGCGGCCCTCACATGTGATAAACTTTTGAACAAGTAATAACAATGCAGTCCATTCTTCCTTAATTACATGTACAGGAATCCCTTTAGTGAATATTGAAGTTTCCATACTTGGGTTCTTAAGCATGTTTTTCCATCCCTGATCTTCCAGCCCTCTGTTCTTAAACCATCTGTCTCCCACCTGAGGTAGACTGGTTGCTGTTGCTATGGTGTTCTCTGTTATTGTGAATTTCAGGTCCCCTACTTCCATGGTGTGTCCATTGAAGGATCGAGCAAATGCTTTCATTACCTCCTTATCATACCCTCTGAATTTTTGAATAAACTTTAACCATTTTTCTTTCTTTAATGCTTCCTTCATCTATGGATACCCTTCTAAATACTTTGAACCTTCAGGTTCAGCTCTAAGCAGCTTCCCCATCTTCGGCTCTCAACTTCGGCTGAAGCTTTGACTGTGTGTGGATGCTCACGGGAAAAACAGGTGGATTATGGCTGTAAGTGGATTAGCCATAACGTAATGTAAGGCGTATTGCAGAACTGTAATCGGGGTTTGAAACAGAGCTGTGGATTTTGCAACGGAAATGAAAGTGGAAATGGTGTGAGTACGAGGGAGTAGAAGACAAACACGAGAAATGAGTTCAATGCGTGCGGAAATGGAGTGATAAGTGGATGGAATAACGGCCGAATCCTTTAGAGTCGGGTGGCTTACGCACACGTCTCAGCATTGGCTGCGGAGATCATGG
>APFE030359463.1:216013-266329 GCA_000404065.3 Pinus taeda
CCTAAGAAACCTGCATAACACACTGATCAGTCATGGAAAAGTGCAGAAATATAAATAAGCAGAATTCAAAATTTATATACAGCTATTGTACATGATCAAAACACAGCAATCAAAGGCATTTTGTACAACTATTATACATAAAATGAAAAAAATAAATGCAGGAAATTAAAGAATACTATACAGGCCTTTAGTAAACAGCGGCCCTCTGCCTACTCCAGCCGACTCAATGATCAGTTACATGCTCAAATGGAAAACAGTCTTCTCATATATTATGTATCAAAATAGAAAGTACAGTGGGGAGTTCAAAATTACATATCAGCGGCTAACTATCCATCGTTCAAAGACGCTTTATTTATAACAGAGGAAAGCAAACTAACTTAACGAAAACTAAGCTATTCAAGCAGCTATGTAAAAACACGTAATCTTGCTGCGTCCTTGGATTTAGACAACGTCGTTGTGGGCATTCAATCTACTGTTGGATTCATGTTTCCCACTGTCTTCGTGGCTGAGGAAGATGCCACCTGTTCTTCACCTGCTCTAAAACAGAACACGCAGAGCCGTGCCACCGCCAATGACTTCTGTTGACCGTAGTTGCCTCCTCGTTGACCACGGGTTTTTATGACCGGTTTGGGTGAGCTGGAAGGACACACACCATGTCCTTGGTTCCACGAACTTGCCCATGTGGCTCTTCTTCCCGGAGGACACCTGGAACATATCATTTAATAAAACAGCTGCGGAATCCGGGGTTGGCTGCGGAAACTGGGATTCAGCTGTGGAAACCCTGTGTGAGCTGCGGAAACACAGCACTTTGAACCAAAATTCTAAACCAACAACACAGTCATTAGCATAATTAGCAAACCATGTAAAAAATCCTAAAATACAATGATTTGAGCAATTTGATGGAGGGAATGAGTGGCAAAAGAAGGAAATGAATAGGAAAAGGAGGCTGAGAGGATGTGTAAAGAAGTGCAGGTTTGAGGCTCAACACATCTCATGAAACAAGGTGTTAATCTTTATGATTTCCTAAAATTGCTTAAGGAATAAAATAAAGAGCTAGGGTGTCAATTTTTTCCAAATAAAACAAAAATGATATGGAAAAAATATTTAAATAATTATTTATTACATAAATACTTTATAGAATTTATGAATTATTAAAGAAAAAAATAATAGATCTTGGGTGAACAAAATACCTTGTAGATGAAACAAAATATGTCTCTCATTAGAAGCAACATTTTGAACATATAAAATTATCCACTCAACTCATAAATGTTTAAAACATTTGTTTTATAAGTAAAATATATTTATATTAGGGGTGGCAAGGGAGAGGGTGGTTTATCTTTTACTTTAGAAGAAAAGTGGAATCAATTGTTGCCTTGTGTTTAGGAAGGGCTTCTAATAATTAATATGAAGTATATGGCCTTTTGTTATACAATATTTTGTCGCATTCTCAATCTCATATCCTAAGTGTCACACTTTGTGTCGTCAATGTTGCAAGTGTCGTAAAGTGGTGCTTGCTGTAAAAAACAATGTATTCACCATGAAAAATGTTCAAAAGCATCCCTGAAGGAAGAAGAAGACTTGCCTTGAAGAAATTATGAAGAACTTGTCCAAAACCTTGTTTTGCAAGCCTAGTGCTACTTTTAACAAACAAACCTGTGTTGTTAACCTTCTGTATAAATAGTGAATAGTGTTGGCACCATGCCTTTTGATAGGAAAATCCAAGTTGGCCCTCTTCAGACAACTTTTCCTAATTTGGAGGAGAAGCTTCTCCTACTATAAGTCTTGATAACAATGAGTTGGTTGCAGTTGAATGAGGATTAGAGAGATACCTCCCATTCCTGGTTCTTGATCCTACTTTCATGGATATTCCCCTTGAAATGTGGAACCTATCCCTTCTTTTATGGATCCTCAACTCCCTGTCCTTCAATATAATCAAACCCCTGCCATCTAATTTTGGTTAGTTTTTGGTTGGCTATTTCTTGGTTGCCCTCCTATGCTAAAACTATGCCCAAATTCTTCCCATTTTACTAAGGATAAAGGAGTGCTTAAAGGTCTTGGCTAGGACTTGGAAACTCATCCAAAGGAGACTTCCAACATCAAGGATTGAGTGGTTTCATGCTTCCCTCAATTTCCATTAATAATACATTATGTGTTTTCTTTCCATAAGTGTGTAAATCATTACTCATTTAGTGTGATACTCCTTGATCTGTCACATAGTTTATGTTAGAATGAATTATGTTATGTATTCCTTTGTCATCTCTATTTGATCTTCCTTGCAAGTATTCATCCAAAATGGCATAGAGAAGATGAACTTAGAAGCGAGAAGATTGAGGAAAACATCAATGGGTGTTAGCATGAGAGTGAGGTAGGTCATCTATCCTCCTTTGTATCTTCTGATATAAACTAGGAAAATTTGCACATATTTGTCTAGTTGATTGCTAGATCCTCCAATAGGACTAGAGGGATCATTTTTGTTCGTAGAAAGGATTCCTTGTACAACAAAATGGCAACTCCATTGGGGAGCTTATAACCCTTCAAAACTCCTTTTTATGTTTGGTCTTTTTTATTAGTTTAACCAACCTCCTTGGGATCTGTGATTTAGGGTCATTTTGGGTCTGCATTCTGAGTAGTACATTCTTTAGAGTGTCAAGTCTAGATCTCTCTTTGGATTTCTCCTCATTTTCCTAAGTATTTCTCGTTCGACGCACTTTTGGATTTCTCCTGATTTTTCTCAGTATAGTCACGTTGAATACCCTATCAGTCTGTCAGCATGAGTTTTTACCATAAAAGTAGCGTTGATCCACCTTATCAGCGCGGATTTTGACCATAAAAGTATTGTTAATCCAAAAATGAGATTTTTTTAGGGTTTTTATCAGAAACGTTTAGTGGATCTTGATCTCTAAAGTGTCCTCCTGCTCTGTGTGCATATAATTTTCCATTATTTTTGTTGATTTCTTATTGGTTTACAAAAGCCCATCCCATTGTTTGAAGTAGGGAAAGTGAATTTTGGTTGAGTCTTTAGTTATTGGGTCAATTGAATTTATTGTTTGTTGCTTGCCTGTGTGGAAGGAATACTAATTTGATGTTGATTAAAGCATTATTATTTCTTTTGAGAACCATAAAAGAAATCACACTTGCATTTGCTTAGCTTTCATCTCAAAGTTTACTTTTTGAATTGCATTATATTACATTGCATTAAAAAGTCATTTTTGGGATTATCATTGAGCATAGATTACATTGCTTAACGTTCAAAGCTGAAAAGTGCATTTTCATCCATTGAGAAGAAAAGTAAAAAAATAAATCATTTTACTTTTGGTAGGTGCGTTGGAATAGTGAAAGCAAAAATCTAGTTAGGAAGCTTTGTTTGTTGCATACTTGATTGTTATATCAATGTTTGTGTTTTTTTCCCTACAATAGATAGCTTTCATTGAAATGAAAAGAATCCTTTTTTTTCATATTAGTTTCATCATAGGTGTGTTCAGGCGACATCAATCTTTGAGCCTTAAAATTGAAACTATATCCAAGATCAATGTTAAAATTCATCTCAATTAACCTAAGGAGCATTTGGAAAATTGATGCAAACATTTAGAGGTCTAGGCTAGAGACGTGTTTCGGTGTCGTTAAATGTAGGAACTATATTTATTTTCTAGCGTTGTATCCCGAGGCTGAAATCTCGTTCCACGTACAGAAATGTATAGAACCGTTCTCCAGTACTTTCGGGTATATTGGAGGCGCACCATGCATGGTAAGTATACGAGAATGTTATCATCGAATGGTTACACATTAGACAACATTGCTACGGATTGCACTCCCATGTACCGTCGTGTATATTTTGGGAGTCCCCAATAGGTTGTTATCCATCCATAGGTAACTGAGTCTTCCGCCTTGTATAGTGTGATACACCGAACATAGCATTCGGGGAGATTGGCTACCATACGTTAAGTCCTTGGTTTTCCAAGGTGTATATTGTAGTTCATGGTTGCTTGGTAAACCTTTATGCCTAGTTACACCTTTTTGATTTATTTTTGTTAAGTTCTAAAATCAATTAATTGACCATGGAAACACATCCTTCCTATGGAAATACTCCTTAGTAGATCTTAGGTTGAGACTAATGGCAACAGTTCCCTAGTTCACCAACTAGGGAAACCCCTCTAACAGGAATCCTAGTCCTTTTCCTTCTTTTGGAAATTTTGGTATTCCCTATATGGCAACATTGTCCCTTCTTGGGTTTACCATTGGTTTGCCAGTTTGGTTATTTTTGCCCCTATGGTTCCAAATGTCCAAACTGCTCCTCAACCGGGCTTTCCTCCACCTGAACAATATCAACCTCCGGTTGAGCCTAAAGTTGACTCTTTGCCTTCTTCGACTGTTTGGTCTTCTTCCTCTTCTTCCTCTTCTTCTGGTGAAAGCCTGCAAGCTAGTAACCAGGTGGATAAGAAGAACAAAAATAAGCAAAGGGCCAACCAGGCGACCATTGCTATAGATGCAAATAATGTTGAAAAATCTTCCAATCAACCCTATAAAGTGAAATTCTTTTGCAAGCTTTGTAAGGGTGACCACCTTCTTCGAGAATGTCCTAGTATTCACAAGATATTAGAAGTGTGGTCCACAGGTTCACATCAACCTTTGTCACCAGACTTTGGAGATCATGCTGGTGATAAACCTTCGACTAGTGATAATAAAGCCCATGGGAAAAAGGGAAAAGTCAAATTTCCCTGTAGGTTATGTGAAGGGCATCATCCTATTCACCTTTGTCCTTATATGGATGAAGCCTCTAATGCGTTGGATAACCTTACCGCTTCTCAACCTCATCTTCCGACTAGTTATAAAAATCTTTCCCTTGATCCTGCACTAGTTGATCAAGTGATTGATTAGGAATCATATCGGGTCAATCCCACTCTCTGAAACTTAAGCCCATGAGTTTATTTGAGACCAACCATTAGTCGAAAAAATGGTTGTCCCGATTCCGCTTTCAATTGATCGAATCTATCTTGTAGAGAGTGAAGTTTTTACCGCTCAAGTTCTTTTGGTTTCTTTAGATTCCAAAGAATTAGGGGTAAATCCTCTTGTTCCCATGGTGCTGGGGGGCTATCCTCATATTCCCACAGTGCAAGGGGGGATCCTCTTGTTCCCGTAACACAACAGGGTAGTCCTCCCATTCTGATGGCACCCTCTCCAGGTAGTTTAGTTACTTTCTTTTATTAGTGTCAACTGGGAGGATATCATCTTCCTTCCCATGTGCCCTTTCAGATCATGGTACAGGTCGTACTTGGAAAATCATAAATGAAGGCGCATTTGTTATTATTTTATCCTCAACTACTTAGAAAGCTTTAGGTTCTCTGCATATTGTGCCCGTTACCGAGAATCTATTAGCTTTTAACAAAGGAACCAATTAATCCTTATGGATCCTTCTGAATTTTCCTATCACTTTGTGAGGAAAAATCATCTATCTTGGCATGATGATTGTCCAAGGCCCTTTAGATTTTAATTTACTCCTCAGTCGTGACTATGTTTATGTCATGGAAGTTCTTGTATCTTCTCTATTTCGTGTCATATGTTTCCCGCATGAAGGAATAATTGTGGTCATTGATTAACTTTCGTTCATTGGTCCTAATTTGACTCCCAGTCAACCATCTTCCCTAAGTGGTCCTTGTATATCACCCCCGCCATAGATTAATTATGTATCCACCTATTCCATGCCCACATCTACTGATGATCTAGTCAATGATATAGTGTGTCATGCACTGGGGGAATTGGAACCTGAGCTTTCCATTAGATCCCTTGACATGTGTCCCTTCCATAGTGTTGTTCTCCCATCTAATGAGAACCTCTTGGAAGCTATGAACTCTTATAGGTCGTAATCATGGTGTCATGAGGATAGTTCTTCTACCATGTCAACCTCATTAAAAAATGAAACGAGGTGTTGGAGCACAGTTCCTTGTCCTGTGTCAAGCTCCTTGAAAAGTGAATCAAGGTGTGGGAGTAGAGTTCCTTGTCTTCTGTCAGGCTCCTTAAAAAATGAATCAAAGTGACGGAGCAGAGTTCCTTACTTGTGTCAATCTCCTTAAAAATTGAATCAAGTTTCCCAAAGCAAAGTTCCTTACTTGTGTCAAGCACCTTAAAAAATGAATCAAGGTTCCCAGAGCAGGGTTCCTTACTTGTGTCAAGCACCTTAAAAAATGAATCAAGGTTCCAGGAGCAGAGTTCCTTTAATTATGTCAAGATCGTTAAAAAACGAAACAAGGTGTCATGAGCATGGTTCTTTTCATGTGTCCAGCTCATTAAAAAATGAAACAAATCCTCTTGCAATTCGATTCTTTGATTAGATCTCGTAAATTCCCAGTCAAGTCTTTCACTTGATCTCGTAAGTGAACCTTCATTCCATCCACCTGTTACTAACTAATAGTCTGCTTAGGTGAATGAAATGAAGCTTGCGGGGCATGTGCCCTGAATTGAGTCATTATGTTGGGGCCATGAAATCTTATCTCAAGCATAGTTTTTCTTTGTTTCAAGCTTGTGTAAAAATGAAACCAATCTCAAGCATAGTTTGTCTCCGTTTCAATCTCGTGTAAAAATGTAACCAAATCCAAGCATAGTTTTTTCTCATGTTTCAAGCTTGTAAAAAAATGAAACCATCTTTAAGTATCCTCAAGCATAGTTTCCAATGTTTCAAGCTTGTGTAAAAATGAAACCATTCCCACTTTACCTCTCGTCATTGCCATTTTTATTAGCCTATTTTTTCTATATGATCCTTGGTTTTTCTTCATTCCATCGTCACCATCTCTTTATCCGATCATACACTTTCACTTGGTTGTTTTACCCTTGCCTACGAAACCTCTGCGATGAATGGTCTTATTAGCCCGCCTCTTGACCTTTACATATTTTGAGCAGTTCCATCATGATGAGAACCAATTGCTATCCTTTTACACCACTCGTTCCTCTAGGTGGAGTCCTCTTTCAACTCTTTTCAAAGACTCAAAATATGAAAATATTATCAAGCACTTGTCTTTTCGAACTCGTAAAAGTAAATGAAAATACATCTACTCAGTATAAGTTTAACCCTTTTCCGACTAAGATAGGCTAATGTACGAAAAAGAAATACCTTAGTCACACTTGTCTAAGAGGTTCTCTTGAATAATGTTTTCTACCTTTTCTGATTTGAGATAGTATCTACGAATAGGGAATTCTCGAGTTTCCTTTTTTCCTTTTTTTCACTCTATAAACATGAAAAATGCGCCGAGTTACCCCTCCATTGGAATCGTAAAACTAAAATGACGAAGGACTTGTCACCATGATGAGATCGAGCTACTCCTTCCTATGGCTCGTTAAAAATACTAGGATGGATTCATCCGAAGGATGAACTTATACGAAAAGCATATGGTATCCTCTTCAAGATTGAGATTAAAAAATAAAGAGGTACTCACTAGAAATAGTGGGGGGAAATGGAAAGAAACATATATCATGTATTTTGTATGAAAGGCAATATGTCACTCTTGAACATGACACTTATTTGTATCTCATGTCGGGTTTGGGACATCCTCACTTTGTCACTTGTCTTATTGGGTTTGGGAAATACATTTGCCTCTCATTTGGTTATATATTGTCACCATGACCTCTGATCCTATTTTGAGTCAGATGTTGCCAAATTTCAGAGTCGTGTCACCGATATGTTCAAGAGAAGTCCCATACTAAATTTAAACCACTTATACCATGTTTGACCTTTCTGCAACAGTCATGAATCCTATGTTTGATGTCTATGATGTGGGAAACATTATGGCACTCCTTCGACGAATCACTTCCTGTCGACTCCACCTCATTATCGAAGAAGATGACCTAGAAACTCCCTTTCAATACCTTGGAGCTTGCATGCCTCAATGGCAGATTATTCGCATTTGACGATAGGTTCACATTAGTTGTCTTCGATCGAATGATTCTATGAGTATTCGACTTTAGCTTCATTGTTCACACTCATAGATTGTGTTGGTGTACCTTGAGAGTCATTGTCATCATTGGTGGTTTCTCACGTTCCTGTTAATGGTTTACATTACTGACTAGTAATCAAGTGGTTTCTACCATGTTCGTCTTCAACCCATTTATTCACATCGATAGATTCATACTTTTCTTGGATCAAGACGAAGATGAAGACCCTGGGTTTCATCTAATAAATCTATGTTGCGTGGAGTTATTAAGTATTCATGATTGTACACATGATCCCTTCTATTTGGATGGTTGTGCCCACACCGTGGATTCATACATATGATCCCTTCCATTTGGATGGCTTCATCCATGCCATGTATCTATGCACATGATCCTTTCTAGTCAGATGGTTGTGTCCATGCTATGGATTTATGTATTGTTAGATTCTTACAGTTTGAGCATACTTACATCAGAGATGTCAGATATATTGTATTATGTTTGATTTGCAGGTCTCTTGAAGGTGTTTCTCTAAAGTCCTTGCCTTGATTTGTAAATCATTCCAACCATCACTTCCCATTCTGACTTCGTGCTTTAAGGGACATATTTTATACAATATTTTGTTGCACTCCCAATCTCATATCCTAAGTGTTGTACTTTGTGTCACCAATTTCGCAAGTGTTGCAAAGTGACAAAAGTTGTCAAAAACAATGTATTCACCATGAAACATGTTCAGAAGCATCCCTGAAGGAAGAAGAAGACTTGGCTTGAAGAAATTCTGAAGAACTTCTCCAAAACCTTGTTTTGCAAGCCTAGTGCTACTTTTAGCAGACAAACCTGCGTTGGTAACCTTTTGTCTAACTAGTGGCTGGCGCTAGCAGTGCACCTTTTGATAGGAAAATCTGCATTGGCCCTCTTCAGGTAGTTTTTCCTAAAATGGAGGAGAAAATTCTCCTACTAGAAGTCTCGAGAATGACAAGTTGGTTGCAGTTGTATGAGGATTAGAGCGACACCTCCCATTCTTGGTTCTTCATCCTAATTTCATGGATCTTCCCCTTGAAATGTGGAACCTCTCCCTCCTTTTATGGATCCTCAACTCCCTCTCCTTCCCTATAAATTAAACCCCTACCATCTACTTTTGGTTAGCTATTGGTTGGCTATTGCTTGGTTGCCTTACTAGTGTTGAACTATGCCCAAATGTTGCCCATATTTCTAAGGAGAAAGGAGTGTACCCTGAATTGAGTCATTATGTTGGGGGCATGCAACCTTATCTCAAGCATAGTTTTTCTTTGTTTCAAGCTTGTGTAAAAATGAAACCAATCTCAAGCATAGTTTGTCTTTGTTTCAAGCTTGTGTAAAAATGAAACCAAATCCAAGCATATTTTTTTTTCATGTTTCAAGTTTGTGAAAAAATGAAACCATATTCAAGTATCCTCAAGCATAGTTTCCCATGTTTCAAGCTTGTGTAAAAATGAAACCATTCCCACTTTACCTCTCATGGTTTCCATTTTTATCATCTTGTTTTTGCTAGATGAACCTTGGTATTTTTTCATTCCATCGTCACCATCTCTTTGGCCGATTAATGAGCACCAGTATTGTAATAAGAATGTTTGAACTCCTAGGGCTACCAATTTTACTTCATCAACCCGGGGTTTGTACAAAATTGGAGGTGATAGTGTTATATACATAGTAGATGCAATGGTCTAATCTTGTCACTTTCCAACTGGGGCGATATACCACTAGGGTTTTTCAAACTAGTCTTCTATTGACTAGAAGGAGTCTGACTACCAAATGGAAAAGGGAAAATTAGTCTTAATGCAGAAAGGGAATGCTACCTACTCTAGAAAATGAAAGTGCTAAATTGGAAGGTGCTAAAAAGTGACATGGAATCATCTAGCTAACCATCTACACATATTGCTTGCAAAAGAGACCTAACTTAACTTTGCATATAACATCTAGTTATTTGGACTAAATGAGCATCGAATTTTATCTAAGAACTATTGCAACTATTGCATTGCATGTGCTAACTAGAAATTGTAGAAAAAGCATTTTTGATTTTCAATTTTATGAATGCAAATGCTAATTTAACAAATTTATTCTTCGGAAAGGGAGACAGGTATGGGGAAACAAGTTTGGAATGGTGTCGATGGTATGGAAGCCAAGTTGAGGCATAACCTAAGCTCAGATGACCATTTATGCTCAATTCTGGCTTAAAATAGGCTGCTACAAGGTTTCCTGTAGTACTATAGGATGTCCTAGTTCTACTACAGGATGCCTTGTTTTACTATAGGAAACAGTCTGAAAGCTTATAGGGAGGTAGGAAAGGTAGAATGAAATGTGGGAAAGGT
Source organism: Pinus taeda (assembly GCA_000404065.3). Taxonomy (NCBI): domain Eukaryota; kingdom Viridiplantae; phylum Streptophyta; class Pinopsida; order Pinales; family Pinaceae; genus Pinus; species Pinus taeda. Next base: position 226,276 of record APFE030359463.1, read on the forward strand.
GTTAGATAGGGAAATAAGGCACATAGGAGGTGCACACTATCCAAGGCTCAGTCTAAGGCTTCAAGATGGTTGGACTTGCTCAAGGAAATTGTCCACTTTGCTACAAAACAGGAATTGGGATTAGGGTTTGGTGGACTTTGGTAGCGTAGGTGGAGAATACTTGGATGAGGCTAGCGAGATGAGGTCTCCTTGAAGATCAGATCCTCTTACAACAACATACATTCTTTTCTTCATTTATGCACAACTTCATTTATATATGGGAAAGATGAGTTGAATTTAGGAAAAACAGAGTTATTAGTAAATAATGGCTAACTTTGTGAAGGGAAGTGCTTCTAAACCATAGCAAACTCAAAAGACCGAAATGACAATTGTAGATACTTCTAAGAAGTTTGGAAACAATGATCTATGCAACAAGAAATCCTAAGTTATGCAGTAATCAAACAATAAATATGTTTTTGTGTTGTGTGGATGGAACCCTCAACCTATGATCCCATAAGGGAGATGAAGCAGAGGCCACTACTAGAAGCTTTTCTGAAGTGTTTATTGTCACTATTATACCATTGATATATTGATTCATAAATGGAAGAAAACTAAGTAATCATCCAAATACTTGTAGTTTAAACAAAACCGAAAGCACTTTAGCGGTTAACTATGAATGTAATCTAAGCATACATGTACATAAAGAGGAACCTCTACTACTAGAGTTGGGCCCTAACCCAAGAGATTTAGCCCTCTAAGTCAACTCAGTGTTAGATCAAGGGAATCTTTTTCATTTTCATTAAAATATCTAAAATACATAAGAGCTACCAGTCACAATGTCTTAGCTCGAAAATTCCTCTTGGCTACAACAAAAAAGGCGAATCCTTATGAGGCTCTAGGCCTTCTTATTTATACAACTGAAGATACCAACAACTTCCTTAAATTTAGGGAGGCTTGGCTCCCAACATGAGATCAAATTGTCTTCACCTATCACTGGCTTGGCTGCCAATGACCTCGGTGGGCTTGGTTGCTTATAACTTTGAGCTGATGAGATCTCATGGAGGAATCTTCGAGTGAGTGAGAATTTAAGGAGGGAGATCCAATCTCCTAAAATCCCTCTTTCTTGTCTACTTCGAGTTCCTGCACTTAAATTAGCCAAAATTTCTCCAAATCCTGCAATTAATGCACATTAGGCCACATGACATAACATCTCATATTTACCCTTCTCACTATGTAAAATATAATAAAACATGTAAAGAAATGTGAGAAACTTTGATTTTAATAAGCTAGAGAGTGGCATTAACGTCCATATAATTTACCTATCGATGAGCCTCATCGTCACCCCCTACTGAAAGTGTTTCTCATCCTTTGAGCAACTTAATCTATGTCCATGTCTTTCATTACTCTTGTGGCCTCTCTAACATTCCAGGCTTTTGTTGATGTATTCTCCTCTTATGGATAAAATGTTGCATGCTTCTCTATTTCCTCCCACTACTTTCTTTCCTCTTCTTCCTTTCTTCCTTCTAACATACCCAAGAGAAATGGTGGACTGAGTTTCAAGCCAATCTAGTTGATTTTGAGTCTCTACAGTGCCTTCTTATACAGTGGGGTCCTCTCTAGTGCATCCCTCATTCTTTCAGGGGAATGATGCTCCCTAATCCTTAGGTTGTATGGTAGGGTGCCCCATCTCCTTTGGCATGCCTGCTAGCTTTCATCCCCTAGCAATCTCAAAGTGTCCTCAAAATGAGTGACTGCTTGCTCTTGTGTAGTTAGGTATCTTGGTGCAAGATGGGGATAATTTTTGACGAGGTTGTGGGTGATAATGACAACCATGGAATTGATATGTTCTGATATGATGTAAAGGGGCTCTTTTTCTTCTCTTTCCAACACTCCCTTTACTTCCTTAGCACTGGCCTCCTCATGACTCATCCATGATGCCAAGGCCATTAGTTGTAAGTTCCCCAACTTTGGATTGGGGTCCCACACATTCAAGGTTGTTAAGGCTAAGTTATGTAAGTATAATTTAGATATCTTGGCCCTCTCCTCCAAGGTGCTTTGGTCACAGAGCTCAATGGAATATCTATATTCTTGGAAAGGCATAGTCCCTCATTGTGCTAGGGTATTTATCTGAAATTGTAGCCATTGATCTTTTAGGTACAAGACATATGATTTTGTTGGCATTCGGTAGTGGAGTGCCTCCATAGAGAGGCTTGCCATAGTGGCCAATTGGCTTTCTTTTTCCTGTACCTACCTCCTCAACCATGTGTTTTCAACCTCTAGTTGATATTTCATAACTCTTTCCCTGCCTCTTATCTCACTCAACTCTCTGCCCATCTCTAGTAGCTTCTCTTCCATATGGCCCACATCCTCTACATTCTTTGATTTAGCAATTTGCATCCAACGATGTGTCCTTGCTCTATCCTTCTCAAGCACAAAGAAGAGAGGGATGGAAAATTTATGTCGTATTACTCTGCCTCCCTCAATGAATCTATAATAGGAGTTGAGATTGGGCTGTGAGCTAGGTATTTGTAGCTCCTGGGATTCTCCCTTTATTATCTTTGGAGCATATATCTCCCCCTGTACTTGTGTTGTTGTTTCCTTACCTTTCCTTTGTCCTTGATGTCCTTGTTGTTTCTTTTTCTATGTTTCGTGTAGTGCTAACAGAGTTTCCTATAGGATTGTTTGTGTTCCCTATAGGAGGTTTTTCCCTTTCTGAAAGGGGGTCAAAGGTTCTTTGATTTTCTATTATGAGGTTGACCTGGTTATAGGCCTCTTAACATAGGTGATTGGCGACTTTGGGGAAGCCTATTTTGATGTGCCCTCTTCATCTTTCATTTCTGAAGGGACTAGTTTTTCTTGTCCTTTTGGTGAGTCTTCAATGATTATAGGAGCCTTGGTAGGTGTTTTTGGTCTCCCTTGTTTTATCTTAGTGCTCCTCCTTGTTTTGAAATATATGGGAGTCTGCCTCTGCTTTTTTCCTATTGACTTTGTGGGTTTTCTTAGGGCAGTTAAGGCAGCAATTGCCTCCTTCTCTGTGGGTTTAGGAGACACTCTTGGAGATTCCTCCCCTTCCTTGGTATGTGTTTCAGGGCTTGCCTCATCTTTCTATGCTTCTTCCCCATTGTTCTTTTCTCCCTCTATTTTATTTGTCTCTGCCTCCTCCTATTCCTCTGGTTCTTCGTCTTCTTCTTCAGGTTCCTCTTCTTCTTCTTCAAGTTCTTCTTCCTCCTCCTCACCACTAGAGGTTGGGTCTCTTTCATACTCAATTGCTTTAATTACAGCCTCACTGTCCATGTCTGTAAATGTGGACCATAGAATAGGGACTCTTAGTTGGCTTCGTGCATCTTCTAGTATGAGCTTGATTAGTCCATGATGTGCCAATCGTTGATGTTTTCCTTCCTATACCTTGATGCTCATGTCTATTATTGATTGCAACAAGAAGTAGGGCACACTAAGTCTTCTATTAAGGGGTAACTCTTCTCGAAATCCTAGCTCATGGAGGAGTTTAAAATAGTAACCATAGGCTATATTGAGCCTTCCCTCACAAGAAATATACTTGAGAATGTGATAGCTGACTTCATCCCAATGATAGGGAATGCTCTCCCTTCTAATCCCACTTTTTTCCTCAATTGGATCCTCATCTCCCAAGAAAAAGTTCTTCTTGGCATAAGTGCTGCTAGCTTTATCCTCTTTTCTCCATTGTAAACCTAGAGGAAGTGTAGTTATTCTGCTAATGCTTTCAGGGGTAATTGTTACTAACAATCCTCTCACCATAGAAGTCGCACTGACTCTAGCCTGAGGTGTGAGTGACATTACAAATTCCCAAGCTACATCATCATCATATCCTCTAAGCAACTCGAAGAATCCCAACCATTAATGCCTTCTAAATATCTCTACCATAGGGGGATGGAGATGAATTCTAGATGTCCCTCTGGGCTCCCTTTTGTTCAAAACTCCTGTCATTTTCTCTCTCTGTAAATATGAATGTATTTACTTTTGTGGATTAAGCTTTAGAGCTTTCCCGAGTGATTGAGGTTTTAGAGTTTAGGAGGGTGATGACTACAATTCTTCCTTTACCCCACACAATTTCTCCACACAATTTTGTCTATCCCTACGCACATTGTAATTACTAGGAAAAAATGAAAATTTATTTTCCTTTTCTCTTTTATAACTATCAAGTCAAAACACAAAGTATATGGGCCACCTACCTTTCACTGTAATTCCCTGGTTGAGGATAATTCTTAAATAGATAGGCCCTAGGCACCCCATCATAGATTTTTTGACAATTTCCATTGTTTCCTATAGTTTTTTTGCATTTCATTTAGGTGTTCACTATACGATGGTCGAGACTAGCTTTCTTCTTCGATGGCTCCTCCAGGTGGCCCCAATTCTCTAAATCTCGAAATGAATGATGTATGCATGAAAGTTATGGATTTATGCTATTTATGGTCGATTCCTTGAAGCGGAGTGTTGGCTAGAATGGTACGTGATTTCTCCTTTTGGACCATTGGCCCACTATTAGTTATCATGCAACCCTTTCTCATAATCATCACCCACTCCTGTATAACTTAACTCGACCACCTTTCTGACTTATTTGCTTTGATGTGACCTTGCCACATGGTCTACTAACTAGAACTTCACTTTTTGTTTTCGAGCTAAGGGTGGCCAAGTTAACTGGCCACCTTTAGCTTATAAAACCAACTTTTTCATATTCTTACAATTTTATCATATTCGTAGTTAGGAAAGAGTGTGGATGAGATGCCAGACCTATGGCTTCCTTTTCTCGATCGATGCATGCTTCTTCTGGTTCAAGTACATGTTCTCTTTTGCTCTTGTTTTGTTGATTTCACCAAGCTGATATGTTTTTCTTCTATGTTGTAATGTGAAAGTGTTTGCCTCTTTTAATGTTGTTGAGCTCTTGATAGGTTCCATAGTGCCTACAGGGGTGTTGATAATCTTCCTATGCATGGATGCTGAAGGAGGAGCAAGGAGACTATTGTTGCTATAATATAGGTTGCTACAAGGTTTCCTGTAGTACTACAAGAAATCTTTTGGGTGCCTCTTTCTTAATTTTTTTTTGTTTGTGTTTTTTCTTGGAGGAGGAATAGGTGTTGAAGTAGGAATGGAAGGGATGGCAATGGGGCATATGGAGTGCTAGGTGAGGTAGGACACTGATGGTATGGCCCTTGGACTTTCCTTTGTTTTCCTCATTTTTTTCCTCTTTTTTTATTTTTATTTTTTTCTCTTTCTGAGTGGATTTCTTTATGGACGTAGAGGGTGGCATGGTCATGAATTGGTGTTGGTTGAGATGTGTTGAGGTTAGTGGCCTCCTCTTTCAACCCAGAACAGGCCTGCATCATTATTTCTCAACCGACATTTCATTCATGTAAATTTTCAAGACATCCTGTAGTACTACAGGAAACTCCTGTAGTAACTACAGGAAATCCTAGAGATATGGTGGGCATGGAATATATGAAATGAATGAAGGAATAATGGGGTTTTTCTTGGCTTTATTCCCTCTAAACTTGTTGTCCTTTATTGCCTTGAAAACCTACAAAAACCACAAACTTTTATTAGTAGGCAGGTTAGAGGTCCCCCCCATAACATTTTTTTATTTTTTTCTTCATTTTTTTTAAAGACACACAGGTCGCCTCAAAGGAGGTTTTCAACCTGTTTTCCTGCCTTAGGTGCCTCAAAGGAGGTTTTCACCTAGGGATATTTTATTTTTCCTTTTTTTTCACTCTTGGGCTGCCTCAAGGAGGATTTCAACCCAAAAGTTGGCCTTAGGTTCCTCATGGAGGTTTTCACCTAGGTCTCTTATTTTTTTTTCCTTTTTTTCATTTTTTCAAAAATGAAACAGTCTTCAAGAATTCGGTGTGGTGGAAGCCGAGACACTTCTAATCACCATCACTGCCTTACTGATACTACTAACAAACTCTCCCTTTGATAAAGGTTTTTTATAGGCTTTCAATTTGTACCCATTGACAAGCAAGGGGATACCTTCATCAATGGTTCTTATTTGAACAACCCCATTGCCATGGTACTTTTCTATCACATATGGTCCCAACGATCTGGTCATTAATTTTCCTTCGAAATCCTTGAACCTAGAGTCATATAGTAGAGCCCAATCACCTTCTTGAAAAATTTCGTCTTTGGTATTTTTTTCATGCCAAACCTTTCTTTGTACTTGAGTCACCTCTGTGTGTAAGAGGGCCTTCATCCTAAATTCATCTAACCCATTGAGCTAGAGCAGACTCTCTTGTTGTGCCCTTGTAACATCCAATTCCAACTGTGTTTCCATTCTGAAAGTGTTGTACTCAAACTCAATGGAGAGTACAACCTTCTTCCCACAGAGAAAATCATAAGGGTTGAAGCCAATGGTTGTCTTCCAAGTTTTATTATAGGCCCAAGTGGCCTCCACTATTTTATCAACCCAATATTTCCTGATGCTGCTCACCACCTTTGTGAAAATTCTTTCCAATGCTCTTTTGGTAACCTCTACTTGTCCATTGGCCTGAGGATGCTAAGGAGTTGATTTCCTGTGCTTGATCTTATGTTGGATTAAAATATTCTCAATCAAATGTGAGGTGAATTGAGTGCCTTGATAAGTGACTATCTATCTAGGGTGCCCAAACTTGTAAAACACATTCTCCCTCAAGAACTCAACCATTTTCTCTTCTGTGGCTGCCTTGACAGCCTTGGTTTTAGCCCATTTTGTCATGTAATCATTGCACACAATTATGTACCTTTTCTGTCTTGATGGTGGATCAATGGGCCCGATGAAATCCATGCCCCACTTGTTAAATGGCTCAAAATTCTCTTGAGGTTGCAAAGGCATTTCATCCATAGGAGTAGATTTCCCCATTCTTTTGCACCAATCACATTGGTTCGTATATCTTCTTGCATCTTGCTGGAGAGTGGGCCAATAGTATCCAGCTTGTAGTACCTTGAAGGTTTTCCTCTTAGCTGCAAAGTGACCTCCACAAGGCCCATCATGACAGTCCAAAAGAATGTCAAAAACTTCCTCCTCCTTGACACATCTTGTCAAAATTTGATCTGGGCCTAGCTTGAAGATATTTCCCCCAATCCAAGTGAATGGCGTACTTTTCCTTATAATTCTGATCTTTTCCTTGGAGGATGGATTTGAATGGAATTGTGCAACCACTAAGTAGTTGGCTATGTCAGTAAACCACAGAGAGAGAACTGAAATAGAGAATAAATTCTCATCTGGCAGTTGGTCATCAACCATTCCTTCCTCACCTGCAGGCAAAGCTAGTTTGGACAAAAAATATGCAACTACATTTTCTCTACCAGGATTATCAGTGATAGTTAGATCAAATTGTTGTAACAAAAGAAACCATCTAATAATCCAGGCATTCACATCAGGATTGTTCATCAAATATTTAATAGCAACATGGTCAGTATGTATAAAGGTCTAGTAACTAGTGATGTAATGTCTAAATTTATTCAAGGAATGGACAATAGCTAGGAGCTCTTTTTCAGTCACTTATAGTTCAATTCGGCCTTGGACAATTTTTCGCTGATGAAGTAAATGGCATAAGATAACTTGTCATCTATTTGGCCTAGATCTACTCCTATAGATTTGTCAGAGGCAACAACATGGATGTGGAAAGGAAGAGCCCAATTTGGGCCTCGGAGTATAGGTGCAGTGGTCAACTTGTCCTTTAGGGTTTCTAGGGCCTCTTGGCAACTTTCTAGCCATAAACATTCGGAGTCCTTAGCCAATAGTCCAAACAAAGGTGAGGCTACTTTATTGAAGTATTTTATGAATCTCCTATAGTATCCAGCTAAACCTAAGAAACTTTTGACATCCCTCTGCTTCTGAGGAGTAGGGACCCTCTTTATGATAACAAATTTATTTGGGTCCACTTGCAGTCCTTCCTAGGAGAACAGCCCCTACAGTCATCAAGAACTCACACTTCACATAAATAAGGGACAAGTTCATTTTAATGCATTTGTTTAATACTTTTCCCAAGTTAGAGAGAGCCTCCAAAAACTCACACCCATAGGGGTTGAAATCATCCATATAACTTTCCTCAAAGTCATGGATTAGCCCTGCAAAGATGCTTAGGACTGCCCTCTAAAAAGTGGCAGGGGAATTGCATAATCCAAAAGGAAGGACCCTATAAGAAAAGGTACCCCAAGGATAGGTGAAGGTGGGTTTATATTGGTCCTCTAGGCTGATCTAGATCTAATTGTAACAACTGAATCCATCCAGGAAAGGGAAGAACTTCTTTCCTACCAGACCATCTAATACTTGGTCAATGAAAGGTAGAGGGAAATGGTCCTTTTTGTGGCTTTATTTAGCTCTTTGTAGTCCACACAGATCATCCACTTCCCATTTTTATTTGGAACTAGAACCAAAGGAGATACCCACTCACTATCTGAGATGGGGTAAATGAACCATACATCCAACAACTTTTGTTGTTCTTCTTTGACTATATCCTTGAGGGATTGGTTCATTCTCCTATGAGGTTGGTGCACTGGCTTGCATCCTTCCTTGATGTAAATGTGGTAAGTACACACCGAAGGGTGCACTCCCTTCATTTCCTTATAACTCCTGGCAAAGGCATCCAAATGCTTTCTTAGCATGTCACGTAATTCCTCTTCCTAATGTGTAGAGAGAGGGGTTGATTTTCAATATTCTTTAAAGACCAAATTCTATCATATTGACATGAGTAGGACTTGAGTCAGTTAGGAACAAATAAATCCAAGGGTTATCTTCAGATTTCTTCACTAACTCCTCAAGGGACATGGTGTTGGGGGGCTGATTTGAGAGGATTTGATCAATCAGGTCATCTTCATCAAGTTTCCCCCATCCTATAGTAACATCTAGGGTACAAATTGGGGAAGAGTAACTTCATCTTCCTCCTCCTATTCTAACCATAAAGGTAAGTCATGCTCCAGAGATGGTTGAGCAGGAGAATACAAGACCAATTTTTTAGACAAATGCCCATTTTTAATGGTCATATTCCCAGTCCTGCAACTTATGTAAGCATCAACGATGGCTAACCATGGCCTTTCAAGGATGATAGGATAACCATTGAACTTGGTCTTAGGTTGGAGAACTAAGAAGTCAACATGGTATTCATGGGAATCAATGGAGATCATCACATCCTCAACAAGTCCCTCAAGAGCTACTGTGGACATGTATGCAAGCTGCAAGATTGTTGTGGTCTTTCTTAATGATCCTTGGAGATTTAGTTTAAGCATAGTCTCCTTCATCATCACATTGATGGCAGCCCCAAGATCAATCAAGGTATGGGGGACAATGATACCATCGATGTGCACATCTACCATAGGACTTTCAGGATCCAGATACCTCAGCCAAATCACCCACCCCAACACTAAGTCGGACAGTTGTCCAATGACATTAATGGTAGGGTGTCTTTCTTTCGCCTCCAAGGATGTTTGAAGCATTTCTCCTTGATTAACTTGTTGTATATGGGGACATCCTTGATAGCTTGGAGGAGTATGATTTTAACACACAAGTTTTTCAATTCACCCAGAAGTTCAGTCTCTTATGGGGTGTGCTAGATAGGATGGATTAATATCTCAGGAAAAGGAGGTGGATTCACTTGAGGGACACTCTCCTCCTTTTCCTCTTCAAGATCCTTTGGTGGAAATGGAGTTTGATTATCTGGAAGCACTCTTCCAGACTTGAGGTTGATTTCTTGAATTTCCACAGCATAGGTAGGGTAAGATGTTTCCCCACTATAAACCTATCGTTCCTGTCTATTGCTCAGGTTCAGACTTGGTTGAGGAGGCATCTCAGGTTGCTTAGGTGGAGCAAGGTGAAGGAGATGTGGTTGAAAAGGAGGTGGAGGTTGTAAGGCTGGAGATTGGTTGTATGGGGGGCTCCACCCCTGGGATGGTGCACTCCACTGAGGTTGTGGAGGAGTATATGATTAAAATGGTTGATTGGTAGATTGGGAATGGTATTGAGGTGCAAAAGACCAAGGAGAAGTTTTTTACCATGAAGGATGAGAAGGAGGGCACCAAGGGGGAATGGATGCATTATGGTTAGGGTTGTAATATGAATAGGATGCCCCTTGCATGCCTTGCTAGTATGGTCGAGGTCCTTGAGGCCTCCTTTGGTTGATATAGTAGAGTTGTTCAGTCACCCCTTCAGTTCCTTGATATACAACTTTCAATTCAAGTAGAGAAGGGAACTTGTCTGTGGAGTGGTTCTCCTCACAGACCAAGCATATATATATAAGATTCAATGGACATTCATTTCCAGGGTGCCTTCTGGTGCATCTAAGGCAGAAGACAACTAAGGCTCTTTCTGCTTCCTCTTGCTTCCTCTTGATCTTCACGCTGTCCATTTGCAAAGAAAAGGTGAGCAACATTTCACTCTTGAAGTCTTCCAACATGTTCCCAATTTCACTTTTTATGGATGTGTTGGAGGAGGATGAACTTGCTAAAGCTTGACTAGCCCACCCTTCTTTCTGGATACCCTATAATTATTTTTGAAAATTGTCTTGATATCATCATAGTGTAACTGATAGATGTCCCCTCCTGATAGAATGTTTAGGATTTCTAGGAGATCTTCCTTGATCCCTCTAAGGAGGACTAGCTTAAGTGATTCAGGATCGAGGGTGCACCTGGCCCTTTTGCAATTGAGATAGAACCTTTCCTCATAATCTTCCAAAGACTCATCATGTCCCAAGGTCATTCTAAAAGTTTCCTCTTTGGTATCTTTGGACTTGCAATAATCCTTGTGCTTATTGTTGAAGGCTTGTTTCATCTGAACCCAGGTGGTGACAATGTCCCTGGGTAACCCCATGAACTAGCACAAGACTACATCTTTGAGGGTGGATGGAAACAATTTCAACTTCTGGTCATCAAAGGTATAATCATAAGTTCAACATATGATAGCAAACTCAAACAAAAAGGTATTCGGGTCCTATGAGGTCAATCCATGGAAGTGAGGAAGGGCAGAGGGGCTTATGTTTTTCATCATAGCATCTCCATTAGTTTCTCTAATGGGAAAAGCACCCTCAGCTCTATTTTTATCTCCTTCTTTGTCTTCAATCCCATTTCTATTTTCAGCCATGGTGTAGTTTGGTGGAATGGTCTCTTCTTCTTATTCCCCAATAGGATCTTCAAAGATCTCTGGTTGTTCGCCTAATGATTCCTCTAGCTCACAGCCACCAAAGAAAAGGGAACGTTGGTTGTTAGATGTGGTGGGGGTATTTGGCAAAAGGTTTCCTAAGTTGTCTCTACTCCTACGAGGCATGAAAGAAATTTGGTTTTTTAGGGTCTTTTTCATAATCACTTTCAGAACGGAAAGAAAGCAAAGATTTGCAACTATTTACTAAATGGAACTACTTGCATAATTGGAAAGAAAACAAAGCTTGCAACTATTTTTTGAATGGAACTACTTGCAAAATTAGAAAGAAAGAAAATACTGCAACTATTTGCTGAATGGAAGAAGAAAGAAAGAATAAATCACATCTACTTAGACACCTCCCTGGCAACGGTGCCAAAAATTGATGAGCACCAGTATTGCAACAAGAATGTTGCAACTCCTAGGGCTACCAACTTTACTTCATTAACATAGGGTTCATACAAACTTGGAGGTGACAGTGCAGTATACACAATAGATAAAATGGTCTACTCTTGTCACTTTTCAACTAGGGCGATAGACCACTAGGTTTTTTCAAACCTATTGACTAGAAGGAGTACCAATAACAAATGGAAAGGGGAAAATTACTCTTAATGCAAAAAGGGAATGTTGCCTACTCTAGGAAATCAAAGTGTTGAATTGGAAGGTTCTATAAAGTTACATGAAATCATCTAGCTAAGCATCTACACATATTGATTGTAAAAGAGACCTAACTTAACCTTGCATATAACATCTAGCTATTTGGACGAAATGAGCATGGAATTTTATCTAAGAACTATTATGACTGCTGCATGCATGTGCTAACTAGAAATTGTAGAAAAAGCCTTTTTGATTTTCAGTTTTATGTATGCAAATGCTAATTTAACAAATTTGTTCTTTGGCAGGGGAGATAAGTATGGTGAAACATCTCTGGAACGGTGTCGAGGGTATGGAAACCAAGTGGAGACCTAAACTAAGCTTAGATGACCATTTCTGCTCAATTTGGGCTTAAAATAGGATGCCACGGGGTTTCCTATAGTATTACAGGATGTCCTAGTTCTACTATAGGATGCCCTGTTTTACTACAGGAAATAGGCCGAAATCTTATAGGGAGGTAGGAAAGGTAGAATGAAGCGTGGGAAAAGTGTCAGATAGGGAAAAAAAGGCACAAATAAGGTGCACACTACCAAAGGCTCAGTACAAGGCTTCAAGATGGTTGGACTTTCTCAAAGAAAATGTCCACTTTGCTACAAAACAAGAATTCAGAATAGGTTTTGGTGGACTTTGGCAGCGTAGGTGGAGAAGACTTGGATGAGGCTGGCGAGATGAGGTCTCCCTACAGATTAGATCCTCTTGCAACAACATACATTCTTTTCTTCATTTATGCACAACTTCATTTATATATGGAAAAGATGAGTTGAATTTAGGAAAAACAGAGGTATTAATAACTAATGGCTAAGTTTATGAAGGGAAGTGCTTCTAAACCATAACAAACTCAAAAGGCCAAAATGACAATTGTAGGAACTTCCAAGAAGTTTGGAAATAATGATCTATGCAACAAGAAATCCTAAGTTATGCAGTGATGAAATAATAAACCTTTTTTTAGGTTGTGTGAATGGAACCCTCAACCCATGATCTGATAAGGGAGATGAGGCAGAGGCCACTACCACAAGATTTTCTAAAGTGTTTACTGTCACTATTGTACCATTGATCTATCTATCCACAAATGGAAGCAAACTAATCAATCATCCAAATACTTGTAGTTTAAACAAAACCGAAATCACTTCAACAACTAACTATGAATGTAATCTAAGCATACATGAACACAAAGAGGAACCTCTACTCTTAGGGTTGGGCCCTAACCCAAGAGCTTCAGCCCTATGAGTCAACTCAGTGCTAGATCAAGGGAATGCTTTTCATTTTAATTAAAATATCAAAAATACATAAGGGTTATCACTCACAATCTCTTAGCTCGAAAATGCCTCTTGGATACAACAAAAAATTTGAATCCTAATGAGGCTCCATGCCTTCTTATTTATACAATTGAAGCTACCAACAACTTCCTTAAATTTAGGGAGGCTTGGCTCCCAACTCGAGATTAACTTGTCTTCAACTATCACTGGCTTGGCTGCCAATGACCTCAGTGGACTTGGCTGCTTGTAACTCCGAGCTGATGAGATCTAGTGGAGGAATCTTCCAGTGAGTGAGGAGTTAAGGAGGGAGATCCAATCTCCTAAAATCCCTCTTGCTTGTCGACTTCGAGTTCTTGCACTTAAATTAGCCAAAATTGCTCCAAATCTTGCAATTAATGCACATTAGGCCACATGACATAACATATCATCTTTACCCTTCTCACTACACAAAATATAATAAAACGTGTAAATAAATGTGAGAAAAGTTAATTTTAATAAACTCAAGAGTGGCATTAAGGTCCATATAATTTACTTATTGATGAGCCTCATCACCGATCATACACTTTCACTTGGTTGTTTTACCCTTAACTAGGGAACCTCTGCGATGAATGGTCTTATTAGCCAACCTCTTGACCTTTTACATTTTTTGAGGAGTTCCATCATGCCCATAACCAATTTCTATCCTTTTATATCACTCATTCCTCCAGGTGGAGTCCTCTTTTAGCTCTTTTCAGACTCTCAAAATATGAAAAGATTGTTGAGCACTTGTCTTTTCGAACTCGTAAAAGTAAATGAAAAGATGTCTACTCAATATAAGTTTAACCCTTTTCCGGACTGAGATAGACTAATGTACGTAAAAGAAATACCTTAGTCACACATGGCTAAAAAGTTCTCTTGAATATTGTTTTCTACCTTTTTGAGTTCAAGACACTGTCTACGAAAAGGGACTTCTGGAGTTTCTTTTTTACCTTTTTTGCAAACAATCTAAACATGAAAAAGACATCAATTTACCCCTCTGTCGGACTCATAAATCGAAAACGACGAAGGACTTGTCACCATGAAGAGACCGAGCTACTCCTTCCTAGGGATTGTTAAAAATAGTAGGATGGATTCATCTGAAGGATGAACATATACAACAAGAATATGGTATCCCCTTCAAGCTTGAGATTAAAAAATAGAGAGGTACTTGTTATAAATAGTGGGGGAAGTGGAAAGAAACATATATCCTATATTTTGTATGAAAGGTGGTATGTCTCTCTTGAACATGACACTTAGTTGTATCTCGTGTCGGGTTTGGGACATCCTCACTTTGTCACCTATCATATTGGGTTTGGAAAATCCCTTTGCCTCTCATTTGATTATATATTATCACGATGACCTCTAAGCCTATTTTGAGTCAAATGCTGCCAAATTCTGGAGTTGTGTTGCTGATATATTCAAGAGAAGCCCCATCTGCAAATTAAACCACTTATACCATGTTTGAATTTTCTGCAAAAATCCTGAATCGCTCTTGCCAATTATGCAAAATCCTATGTTTCATGTCGATGATGTGGGAAACATTATGGCCCTCCTTTGACGGATCACTTCCTGTTGACTCCACCTCATTACCCAGGAAGATGATCTAGAAACTCCCTTTCAGTACCTTGGAGTTTGCATGCATCAATGGTGGGTTCTTCGCATTCGATGATAGGTTCACATCACTGGCCTTTGATTGAATGATTCTATGAGTTTTTAACTTCAGCTTCATTGTTCACACTCGTATATTGTGTTGTTGTACCTTGAGAACCATTGTCATCATTGGTGGTTTCTCTCGTGCCTGTAAACAATTTACATCATTGACCTGTAATCAGGTGGTTTCTACCATGTTCAACTTCAACCCATTTATTCACATGGTTAGATTCATACTTTAGTTGGATTGGGACAAAGATGAAGACCCTAGTTTTCATATGATAAATCCAGGTTGCATGGAGTTTTTAAGTATTCATGAATGTACACATGATCCCTTCTATTTGGATGGATGTGCCCATGTTGTGGATTCATACACATGATCCCTTCCATTCGGATGGTTATGTCCATGCAGTGGATCTATACACATGATCCTTTCTATTTGAATGGTTGCATCCATGCCATGGAACTATGTATTGTTAGATGCTTACATTTGAGCATACTTACATCAGAGATGTCAGATATATTTCATTATGTTTGATTTGCGGGTCTCTTGAAGGTGGTTCTCCAAAGTCCTTGCCTTGATTTGTAAAGCATTTCAACCATCACTTCCCATTCTGATTTCATGCTTTAGGGGGCATCTGTTATACAGTATTTTGTCACACTCTGAGTCTCATATCCTAAGTGTCACACTTTGTGTTGTCAATGTCGCAAGTGTCGCAAAGTGACGCTTGCTGTAAAAAACAATGTATTCACCATTAAACATGTTTATAAGCATCCCTGAAGGAAGAAGAAGACTTGCCTTGAAGAAATTCTGAAGAACTTATCCAAAACCTTGTTTTGCAAGCCTGATGCTACTTTTAGTAGACAAACCCACGTTGGTAACCTTTTGTCTAACTAGTGACTAGCGCTGGAAGCACGCCTTTTAATAGGAAAATCCACGCTAACCTTCTTCAGGTAGTTTTTCCTAAAATGGAGGAAACTTTTCTCCTACTAGAATTCTCAAGAACAACAAGCTGGTTGTAGTTGAATGAGGATTAGAGCGAGACCTCCCATTCTCAGTTCTTCATCCTACTTTCATGGATCTTCCCCTTGAAATGTGGAACCTCTCCCTCCTTTTATGGATCCTCAACTCCCTCTCCTTCCCCATAAAATCAAACCCCTACCATCTACTTTTGGTTAGCTATTGCTTGGCTGCCCTCCTATGCTGAAACTATGCCCAAATGATGCCCATTTCACTAAGGAGAAAGGAGTGCTTGAAGGTCTTGGCTAGGACTTGGAAACTCATCCAAAGGAGGCTTCCAATATCAAGGCTTAAGTGGTTGTATGCTTCCCTCACTTTCCATTAATAATACATTATGTGTTCGCTTTCCATAAGTGTGTAAATCATTACTAATTTAGTGTGATACTCCTTGATCTCACATACTTTATGTTAGAATGAATTATTCTATGTATGCCTTTGTCATCTCTGTTTGATCTTCCTTGCAGGTATTCATCCAAAACAGTGTAGAGAAGATTGAACTTGAAAGCGAGAAGATCGAAGATGACATCAATGGGTGTTAGCATCAGAGTGAGGTAGGTCATTTATCCTCCTTTTTATTTTATGATATAAACTAGGAAAGTTTTCACATATTTGTCTAGTTTGTTGCTAGATCCTCCCATAGGACTAGAGGGATCGTTTCTGTCCGCAGAAAGGATTGCCTACACAACACCTTCTCCAAAGGTATTCCTTAGCCAGGGTTGTAGGTTTGTCAGTCATTTCAAATGTTTGTGATTCAAAATCATTAGTGGTTACATTTGGAAAGGAACTTCTCCAAGAGACCTACATCTTATCTCCATTTTTCATTGTATCAAGTTTCTTTTGGGTCAGTTTTCGAAGGCAAGTCTCTTCCATATCCTCCTACATAAAAACATAATAATAAATTAGATGGAAAATAAGACTACATCACTTGAGTCATGATCATAAATGAGCACGTCTCTTGTTCCCCCATTCCATGAATTTTAAGGCACATGTAAAATATTGTTTTCTCACACCCTTGATGGTCAACATGGGGGTTGGAATCTTGGTTAAGGGTGGGAGGTTGGTTTTCCTATTCCCATTATTCATGACATCCACGTGATTGCATTGTGTATGTCCTTAGGGGTGGTCATACTTAATGCCATGGATAACTATGATGAGATAACACTACATTTTAAGGAGTAAATATTGGCATAATTACAAGAATATGTTTACGAAGGTTGAAATCATTGTTCATAGGCTCACATAGAGGTAATTTGTCCTAGCTTTATGTTGAATGTATTCATAATTTGGTTGGCACAAACTCGCCTTAATGAGATTAAGGCAGTGTGAGAATTGGAAGCCATAAATGTCATTTAGAAATCATGGATTATGGTGCATTAAGGAACTAGATACAAATCTTGGAAATTTTAGGTGGTTTCATCCACTATGACCCCCAAGGAATCAACTTAGTTAGATGACTCTTTTTCCTATCATAATTATTTCTATTATGTCATTGATTATTTCTCTTAGTTACATGGTGGCTCCTTCTATTCTAAAGATTTTCTCTTTCCTATGGAGTTTAATTTGGTTTTTTAACTTATTATTTTATTGGTTTTACTTTCGAGGCTTAGTTTGTATTCTTCCTATGAGGAGTTAGTTTTACTGGGGTCTGTTCCTTCTAGGGTGAATTACTATAGTGTTGAGTCTGTGGATATGGGTTATTCTTTGGGTACTACCCTTTCCACCCCTATATATTTGAAGGTATAGTGGGTTTGTTTCCCCTATGTGAAGTTAACATCTTTGGGCACTCTTGTGTCCAATCACCATCTATTCATTGGGTCCTTTATTATTTAGAGTATGCCTTTGTTAGGTACTTATAATACTAGTGTAGCCCCTATATTATTATTGTTTCCCATAGAATCCCATTATTTTTATTATTGTTCCCTTACATTATTATTGTTATGTAAACCCTAATTATATTTTGACCCTTTAGACTCCTATATATACCAAGGAGGTTCTATCATTTGAATTATCTAAGAAGTGTTCATTTATGTGATGTAAAGAGAGGTTTCCACCTCAAAGTGGCTTATTTATATTTTTTGATCTATATTTTCTTATGGTTCTATTTTATTTTGATCGGGATACATAACATTTGGTATTAGAGCTCTTAATCCTAGGGTTTTTCTACTTCAAATAGGTCATCATGGAATTTTCACTCTTAAAAAATTTATGTGAAGCTTCAAATCATGAAATTGTTACCACGTGGAGGAGAAATATTAGTGAACATTTGGTTACAATTTTAGATTTGGTTTGCTATACTTTTGGAGATATGGTCCAATGAAGTCAAGATTTTTGTATGCTCCATAATTCAGTCTCAAACAAGTGTCTCGTGGAAAATCATCAAAAATTTATCTTCGAGCAATGAATTTTAATTTAGTAAAAAGTTACTAAAATTACATGGACTTATTTTTCATATATGAATTTCATGGCCAAAAGTTAAAAACATGGCACATGGCATCTCGTACAAGTTTTCTCTACTAAACCATTTCATAATCAGGTCATCGTGGGATATTTCGCATAACTTTACCTTCAAGAATCCAATCTTAGTATAACTAGTGGGGTTGGAAAGAATACACAAAAGGCTACCTCAGGACATAATTTCAGACATTGGGATGATGAAATACTAGAGATACAACAATTTCAAGTTCAACATTATCAACAAGCTCTTAAAAGGTGTGTGTTTTTAAATTTGCATAAATTTTGTTTGAAAATTCAGTTTGAAGTGATTCAAAGGGCATAATGGAGCATAGATATCATTAATTTGTTTCCAAAATTCCTCCCAAACAAAAAAATTCTACACCCATTAAGCCCTAACAAAGCTCTACTAGGATTCATGAAGAAGAGGAAGAAATGCAACATGATATGTCAAAATTAAGGGAACAAGTGCAACAATGTTTTCTATTGCAAAGAGTAACCAAAACGAATTGGAAGCTAAGATAGATGGTTTAGAAGCAAAAATGGAAGGTGTTGAAATTTGGGAAGCTATGGGACAAGTTTCCCACATAAAACCAAACTGCCTCGAAGGAAAGCCCATCATGACCCAAAGAGGATTTATATTGAGAAAAATAAATATTATTAATATGTGATAAAATTTGTGCAAGCATTTGGAAATACATTTAAACACTAAAATAAGGAAATTTGAATGTAAATTGTTTTTCCTCCAAATCTCTAAAGTCAACCTCACTTTGTGAAGGGTCACACTTAACTCATAAGGCACCCTTTCCTTCTCTAAAAAAATATATATAAAGAGAACCTTTGTGACTCATTAGAAATATCATCATGGAATGAACAAGATCAAAAGTTTCACATGGCATATATCTAGGAACAATTTTCATATGGTATATCTAAGTGGGTAGTTCAATATGGACAATTTCGTATAGATATCTTTGTGGCCAAATATCGTGTGGCTTATTTTCTACAACTCACAAACTCTATTGGCTCACTTCTATTTATCTAACTGTGTGGCTCGATATTTCTCTTATATTCCTCACATTACAATGATTTTATGATAATACTATAGCTCACATTACAATATATTTAAGGCTCACATTATAGTGACTCTGGAGCTAGCATTCTTTCACAGTAACTCACTCTTATATACAATTCCATCACTTAACTATGTAACTCACACAACAACATCGCTTGACTATGTAACTTGCACAGTGGCATTGCTTAACTATGTAACTCGCATAGTGGCATCACTTGACTATGTAACTCACACAGTGGCATCACTTGACTATGTAACTTACACAGTGGCACACTTGACTATGTAACTCGCATAGTGGCACCGCTCAACTATTGGCATCGCTTGACTATATTATCTACATAGTGGCATCACTCTCACGCACAATGACATTTCTCTCACTAGTGGCATTGTTCTCATAATTACAGTGGTAATGTTTTCATAGCTTAGTGGCATTGCTCTCACCAGTGGCATCACTCTCATTCTCTACAACGGCTACATGTCTACCTCATAATCTGAGATCACATACATTACAATGGTCCACTTAATCTTCTCAGTGAGTGCCTCAATATGTCTACAATTAATCTTCACAATGTTATTTATAATGATGGTTTCAAGAAATTTATGGAAACCCTCATGACAAGAGGACTATACATAGCAGAGTAACCTTGAATGTCAACATAACTTTTTACCTTGTTACTTATCAGTGACCTTATTGCATTACAATTATAAATGACTTATCTTTATGATGACGATATGACAATGATGGAATAGTCTCGATGACAACTACAATGAAGCATGCAGTGATAGAGGCAATGATGTGTTGGGGGTCCTATGCTAGTGTGATATGCCTACTGTTAGATTTCCCCAATAGGACTAATATGTTGGATGTTGAAAACCCGATGTCTCATGATAGTAGTACTTTGTATCTCTTTTTAACACTTGATGAATATCTAATAGAAGAATAATCTGGTTGGGTTTCCCCCCTTGTGGGTTTTTTCCCTAGTCTATGACCTAAATCCTGGTATCTCAACTATGTGTGTTTTTCTTCTATTATTCCTTACTATTCTGTTGCATTGTTGATGTTACTTTCTCTCTACATAATTTCTAATGATGTTATGATGTTATGGGGTGAATTTAATATGTAAAAGATGAAAAAGGTTAAAAATGCAATTATTTACAACAGAGAACAATCTAGCCTTAAAATTAACATGAGGTTTGAAGGATGGTTTAAAAGTTGATTTGGAAGGTTTAAAGGAAGGTTTGAAAAAGTTTCTATAATAAATGTTTCCTAATGATGATAAGGTATTTCACGAAACGTATGATGAGAACAAAAGGAATGTGAATCATAATTTTAGAGACTCTAACTTTGAGTTGAAGACGAACCATATTCAAAAGATTGATATGAGGAATTTTCATTGCAAGGATCTGGTAACATGGATACTACATATGGACCAATTCTTTGATCTACATGATGTGAAACACACACAAAGGTACACATTGCATTTTTATATTTACAACCTAATCAGTTTGTCTGGTATCGATGGATTTGTTCTTGTAAATCACTTTTCACTTGGACAATTTTTATGAAGGAATTGATAGCACATTATGAAGATACAAAGAGAAATACTTTCTTTAGCCAATTGATAAATCTCAAACAAAAAGGGTTCAGTTGGGGAGCACATTGAGTACTTACAAATATTGAATATCAAGGTCACTGATATTCTAGAGGAGTGTCTAATTAGTGTCTTCATAAGGACTTTAAATGATAACATCCAACATGAGGTTCACCTTTTGGAACCTAAGTCATTGGAGAATGCATTCAGGGTGGTAAGAAACGTTGAAATCAAAATTATAGCAACAAGGAGGTATACCACTCACAACTATAAATATGGAAGTGTTGTCACTCCTAGCCTCCCACAACTTACAATGTTGACGCCACAAAAACTGGAGGAAAAAAGAGAAAAGGGATTTGTTACATTTGTGATAGAAAATACACTAAAGGTCATAATTGTGTTGGGAAGAAATTATTTTTACATAGAATGTGAAGAGGAGGAAGAAAAGGAACAAACATCAAAATAAAAAGATATACACCAAGAAACAAACCTAGGGGTTGAAAAAGAATAAATGAACTTGACCATATCTTATAATGCATTGGTGGGAATTACTAACCCTGAAACTCTCAAGATAGAAGGATATATCAAGAAGAAAAATTTAATAGTGTTGATTGATTCAAGTAGTACCCATAATTTTATTCATTGTAAGATAGCCAAGGAATTGAATTGCTTTCTGTGTCCAGCACTAGAGTGTCAATTGATGGTTGTAGAAGGAGGGACTATAAATTTCTCAAGGAAGTGCCATAATATCAATATAACAATGGGGGAATATGTATTTAATAGTCAAATCTTTTCCATTCCAATGGGTGGTGTTGATGTTGTCACTAGGATTCCAATGGATACAATATTTGGGAATGATAGATTTTAATTGTCAAGAAATTTTCATGAAAAAATTTTAGGAAGGAAAATTTTGAATTAAGGGGTATTGTAGGGAAACCTGGGAAGATAATCAGCTCTAATGACATGAAAAATCTTTTAAAGAAGGAAAAACGAGGGAGAATTACACAATTATGCTCACTAGATGTTCAAACATCTAAGTCATCCATTTTTCCAGATCTCCATAGTATCCTTGACAATCATTCCAAGATATTTGAAACTCCCAAAGGTATACCACATATTCGTGATCATGATCATGATATTCAGTTGATTCCAGGAAGTGTTCCTCCAAAAATCAAACCTTAAATACATCCCTATTCCCATAACAATGAAATTAAACATATGGTTGCAAAAATGCTAGAAGTAAGTATAACTCAACCTAGCCAAAGTTCTTTCTCTTCTCCAGTAGTATTGGTGCACAAGAAGGATGGATCATAGTGTATGTGTCTGAATTATACAGATCTCAACAAGATCACTATTAAAGATAAATGATTGATGAATTGTTGTACGAAATACATGGATCAATTTACTTCACCAAGTTGGATCTTCATTTAGGACATCATCAAATTAGAATGAAGACAATAAATTTCGAAAAAAACATTTAAAATTCATGTAGGTCATTATGAAAATTTTGATCATGCCTTTTTGCCTTACTAATGCACCTTAGACATTTCAAGGTTTGATGAATTCCACTTTCATACCCTTCCTTAGAAAATTCGTGTTATTATTTTTGATGATATACTAATCTACAATAAATATATGAAAGATCATGTTCAACATGTTGACAAGGTGATCAAAATATTGGAGGATAAACATTTGTATACAAAACCCTCCAAATGTTTCTTTGGGGTATAGGAAGTGGAATATTTTATTCATATTGTATCTCATGAGGGTGTTAAGGTAGACCCTAACAAAATTAAAGCCATCAAGGAATGGAAAATTCTCACAACCTTAAGGCATCTTTGAGGATTTCTCACGTTCACAGGGTATTATGACAAGTTTATTAAGAATTATGGGAAAATAGTAGTACCTCTAACAACATTACTAAAGAAAGATGCACCTTTTTGGACTCCAGAAGCAACTAAGGTCTTTGAACATATTAAAGAGGCAATGTGTCGGGCTTCTATCATAGCTACACCTTACTTCACAAAAACATTTACTATGGAATGTGATGCCTCAGAAAATGGCATTGTTGTTGTTTTAATGCAAGAAGGAAGACCTCTTGCTTTTGAAAGTCATCCAATCAAGGAAAATTATTTACACATACCTATTTATGAGAAGAAAATGTTGGCTATACTAAATGCGTTGAAGCAATGGCACCCTTACTTAATGGGAAGGTACTTCAAGGTAAAAATAGAGCATGATAGTCTTAAATACTTCTTGGAACAAAGATTATCTTCAGAAGAGCAAGAAATTTGGGTCACAAAGATGTTGGGTTATGACTTTGTAATCATATACAAAAAGGGAAGAAAAATGTTGTTGCAGATGCACTCTCAAGAAGGGAAGAGGATGTGGAGGCATTTCTCTATGCCATTTATATTATCTAACCTTATTGGATAACTAAAGCAAGGGATGAATGGAAGAATGATGAAGAGATGTGGAAAGTCATTCAAAAGTTACATCAAGATCCCAGTGCATTTGATACATTTATCTGGAAAAATGATTCACTGTGGTAAAAAGATCACTTATATCTATGTAACAACTCCCAACTCAAACAAAAGGTTCTTTTGGAATTACACACCTCTCCTATAGGAGGGCACTCAGTATTTTTAAAAACTTACCACATGGTTAAAAATGATTTTTTTGGGATGGCCTTAAATCTAATATTCAGAAGTTTGTGGCAGAATGTCTGGTTCGCCAACAAAATAAAGTTGACAAAATTAAAACCCTGGGTCTTTTACAACCATTAGCCATTCCAATGCAATGTTGGGAGGAGGTCTCAATGGAATTTATCATAGGTCTACCCAAGTTCGAAGGAAAGAGTATCATCATGGTGGTAGTTGATAGACTTACAAAGTATGCACACTTATGTGCACTATCTCATCCTTTCAAATCTAGTACACTGACTAATATATTTGTGGAAATAGTTCAAAAGCTACATGGAAACCCAAATATTATTGTAAGTGACAAAGATCCCATTTTCACTGGAAATTTTGGACAAAATTATTTTCTTATCTCTATACTCAATTAGCTCATAGATCGTCTTAACATCCTCAATATGATGAGAAAATTGAGATAGTGAATAAATGTTTGGAAGGATATCTTTGTTGCTTTGTATCTGATACACAAATACAATGGGTCAAGTGGTTACCCCTAGCAGAATGGTGGTATAACACTTCCTTCCATACCGCAACACAAATGACCCCATTTATGGCACTTTATGGATATCATCCACCATCCATCAGATCATCTCTAAGAGATAATTGTAAGGTTCAAGCAGTGGAAGGTCACATCAAGCATCAACAAAAATTTCTCCAACTCTTAAAGGATAGCTTGACTCTGACAAAAACTTGAAAGAAACAACAAGCATATCAACATCGCAGTGAAAGAAGTTTTGACGTGGGAGATTGAGTATTTTTATGGATACAGCCATACAAACAAATGTCTTTCAAGATAGATAAGAAGGATAATAAATTATCACCCAAGTACTATGGCTTTTAAAAGGTGTTGCAAAATATTGGTACTTTGGCATACAAATTAGAGTTTCCTACAAATTCGCAAGTACATCCAGTTTTCCATGTTTCATGCTTAAAGAAGGTTATAGGTGACAAGCTCCCAATTCAAACTATATTTCCAAAACTTGACGAGGAAGGAAAAATCATATTGGAGCTTGAAAAAATCACAGAAGAGAGAATTCGACAGCTACGAAATCAATCAATTTCAGAATATCTCATTAAGTGGAAGAACTTACCTACTAAAGATTCCACATGGGAGGATGAGTATTTTATATAGAAGCATTCGAAACTAATCAAACTTTGAGGACAACACTTTTTTGAAGGAGAGGGGGATGTTAGGTCCTTATAATACTAGTGTAGACCCTATATTGTTATTGTGTGCCCCATAGAAGCCCACTATTATTATTGTTGTGCCCTTACATTATTATTGTTATGGAGGCCCTAATTATATTTTGACCCTTTAGACTCCTATATATATAAGTAGGTCTTGTCATTTGAATTATACAATAATTGTTGATTAAAGTGACGTAAATGGAGGTTTCCCCCTTGAAGTGCCTTATTATATATTCGTTGATCTATCTTTTCTTATGTTTTTTTGTTATTTTGATATGGATACATAACACCTCTCTACTTTTCTTAATTGCTTGTTTGCACTTGAGCATTGTTTTCTTTATCCACTAACACAAATTTCTTCTGCCCAATCCTTGATTTTTTCCTATTTTGTAGTTAGCATGCTCATGTTATCTATAACTACTAGAATTATAGAAACATGGCACAACAAACAAATGCGAAGGATAGCCAATTTTTTTGGATGGACGGACTCTGTAATATTTAACATGGTTTCTTCCACCTACAGGTCCATCATAATCAAACAACATCATATTTCACAATGGTAATGGAACTGTTAGTGGAACATAGACTCCAGATGTGCAACATGGAAGATGAGTTGGTATCTCTTTGTCAACAAGTGGTGGATCTCCAAGACTTTTTGAGACAAATGCAACTCAATAATTCCTCCTTTGAGGCTTCTCTTAATCACATTGCTCTAATTTGTGTAATTTAAATTTAATAGTGCCCCTTCTGGAAGATTCATTCATGGGTCAGGAGGATATCCCCCCTTTTAAATTTTAGTCAGTATGGTCTTCAGGTGGATAAATATTTTGGCTTCATTTTGGAGAATCTATATAACCACTCCAATATTCTTTTTCGGTTATGTTATAAGCAAGGGTAGGATTTTGCTAGTGTTTGAGTAGTGCTTTTTAGAGGATTGCAGAAGCGTGAACTTCCATTTTTGTAACCTTCATTGTATAATCATGCTTCCAAACATAAATTTTTAATACAACTCGTCCTTGTTATGATTAACAAAAAAAAAAGATATTTATATTTTATATCTCAAGAGTAAAATGGTAATATACGTCAAGGGATCTTATCTCGATTGGCTTGTTGGACAATTTGTTTCCCCAACTACATGGGTTCAAGTCTAGATACATGTTGTAACTGCCCCATCAACGATATTTATGAATATTTTTATTTGGTGTAATAGTAGCAATCGATCTATTGAAGTTATCAATTCTCCAAAAATTCTCGTTACTATATAAAAAATGGTAATATACAAAAGTTTATAATATACAAAAGTCTACTTTTATATCATATACTTAGAATAAAGATAATTTTTATGTCTATTTGTTTATCATTACTTCAAATATAGTCTTTTTAGGCTCCAAAAAAACATGGGCCTTCCTAGATTTTTGAAACCAAAAATGTTATTTTCATTTTTTATAAATTAGAATTATTAAAAAAAACAAATAAAAATAACTTTTGAAAATAAAAGCTCAAAACTTACATGAATATAAGTTCTCTTTGTACCTGCTATATGTTTGGTATAATAGTACGAAGAATGAATTCGAAATTCAATCCACACAATACTTCACTTCTTCTATAATTGTTCCTAACTACCCGTTAATTAATGATATTTATGCTCATTATATGGAGATTGTGTGCCAATTGGATGATAAGTTACTAATCAAATGTCATTATAATAAACGAGAAGTTGAATCATCATAACATTCATTTATAGGACATTATCTTAACCCTTGGATTAGTAAAATAGAAAAGCACACTAAAAACATGTTTGAATTAAGAGGCTAAATTATATTGAAAGTAAATCCTAGTGGAAAAATGTACTAACATTGATCATTGTTGGCATGCCCAAAGTGGAGGTATCTCATAGTATTTTAAATTATGGACTTATTCTTCAGATAAAAACTGCATAAAAATAAAGAAACCTAAAATAATGTCTCATTCAAATGGGATTGATAAATTGGGATTTAATCTATTTCTTAAACTTTGGATTTAATATTGATCATGCATAAAGTTCCTTCTTCTCATACAAATGAATACCCTAAAATTTTAAGAAAATTGTTAAAAAGATGGAAAACCATTGTAGATGTAAGAGTTTTGAAAATAAAAATAAAAATACTCAAGAAAAAGATTTAGAATTATCTTACCACTCAAAGATAAAAGATATGTATTCCTAATTTTTTTACTTATAATATCTTTTAACCTTTTTCTCACATTTGTTGTTTACACTGATCTATTTACTCCTTGATAGTTTCACCTAAAATTATCTATCTATTTACTCTGTGATAAACTAACTTATGAAAAACCCGTTTAATTGATCCTCTCACTAAGTCATACCTGAGGAACTTCAACCTCTAACTAACTTATTGTCACCTTTATCACCACCTTATAAAGTGGTAGACCAGAGCATAATCAATTGGCACTACCTCCAATCCCTTCGACAAGCTCCGAAAGCTTGAGTTTTATAATTCTATCACAATAAAAGTAAAAAAATATTTGTGTTTAGGACCTTTTATGAGTTTTATAATTCTATCACAATAAAAGTAAAAAAATATTTGTTTTAGGACCTTTTTATTCCCATTCACAATTAAAAATCTATAATTAAAAAATGCAAGTTACAATACCGAGTATTTTTTCACAATTCATTTATTTATTATTTATTATATTTATAATAGAGGAAGTTTAATGGTTAATGTTTTTATTTTGTTTTAATACACTATAATTTTTTGTGAGATTATTATTTTTTATTATTTGAAATAAATTTTTAAATATATAACAAATTCAAAATTTTTGAAAAATCTCCTCAAACATTATTTATGCGTATCTAATAACTCAAATCTATCATTTTATAATTTTCAAACACAATTCAAACGCAATACATCTTAAAAATATGAAGAAAAAAAACAAATCATAAAACATTTAAATTACACTTTACCATTTATGAGTTATTTTTCAGTATGAGAATGCATATCATGCATGTTGTCAAAAACAAAATATATATCACAAAATATATATCCTTCTATTGATTTATTTTATGTTATTTTGAGTTATCGTTCAATGTAAAATGCATATCTTATGTGGGTCCAAAAAGGAATATATATATATATATATATATTTATTTATGTATTTATTCCATAATTGGAAAAATAACAAGATGTAACTTGATTTATATTGAAACAATACATGTGGTCCCTATACTAATTTGTTACTAGGATTGACTATGTTGATGCAAGTAAAATAGGATTATTATGCATAACTAATCCATAATAGAGTAGAATGAGTTGTGGTAAATCACATTTATTGTATATTAGGTGGTATAATTAAAATTTTAGCGTGTACGTTAGAGGTTACAAGGTATGTAAGTGTGAAATTAATGATATGACCAAGTTTTGTGGGGTATTCTGGATTTTTAATAAGTAAAGAGATTGAAAGGTTATTTGATTTATTTAGATAGAATTTTAAATTAATATTTTGTATGGTTTTTTATTTATCTACGAGAAGGTTAGTTTGAATATAAATAATTGAGAAATTTGAGAGACTAGGTTTAAAGAAAAAGATGAAAAATGACTTATTTTCTTACACTATAGAGAGGGGTAAGTATGTGACATTCCAGAGAAGGGATAGATAAGTACGCAAGTTTCAAAGCAGTGACTTCCCATTAGAAAAGTTTCATGGACACTAATTGCGCTAGCCTCTTTTCCAATTTGTTAGTTGATTCTTATATGAATCTCAAATTCAATGGCACATGAATACCCCACGATGAGATGTGAGGAGACCTTGTCTTTTCCTTGTAGTAGATGAACGTGATAATACATAGTGAAGTACACTTGTTTTATTTTTAAAATAAATTTTGTGACCTTACAATATCTTATCTCTCGTACATCGTTATGGCACAAATTAATTTTAAGCCTAGTTAAATTTAAATTCCTAACCAATTCTAAGCCTAGTTAAATTTTAAACCTTTACTAAATGAGTTGGAATCAAACCTTGAGTGCAACCCAAACCTCCTTCACCTAAAGTGATATTGACATTCGTGCTTTATTGTGAGAATTGTAAAGAACATAAGGATGCCTCCTTGTTTTTCTTCCATCTATGATCGCGAACAATGAAAATATAAGGTGTGATAGGCAGAACTGACATTGTGGATGCATTTTCCATAAAATATCCCCTCTTGGAGAGTTTTAAAAAAGCATCCAATGCTAGAAGATGTTGGGTGGTTTAGTCATAACATAAATTTTTATTTCTAGAAGATGCATAATTATTATTTTGGACGATATAAACAAATTAGGAATTAAAAGGTTTTTTTGAGAGTAAAGAATCTCAATGGGGTTGTTAAAATTAGAATGCAATTGAGGATTCCATGAAGTCCTCAAGGTTTCTTATTTGCCCCTAAAAGGGAAACAATATCAATGCAAGAATCCACATGGCCAAATTAGAAGAATCTATAGCAAAAATATGAAGCCAAAGCATAATAATGGGCCAAAGTATAGTAATATATAAACTAATTGCATATGCTATTCAATTTAAAACCTAATGATGTCAATGTGTAATGATAAACAAATTACACAATATAAAAAATACATTATAAAAAGGTGCTTGGATGACTAAGAATTTCTATCCAAAAGTTGCAACAATTAGGACCATATGGGAATTTGAATGAATATAAGAGAGAACAAGTAATTTCTCAAAAGTGACCATTCAACACAACTAGCTTGAAAAATTAGCCCAAAACCAAAAAACATCGCATCAAAATTTGACTTGGAATGGAAAAGTTGTGCCCTTTCAAAAGTAACTTAAAAAACCAACAATGTTAACAAAGGGGGCTCAAATATAGGCCAATTATAGTAGTATGAAGGTTTTCCACATGGAAGATCACTGGTTTATTGATTTAGCAAAGGTGGTGATATGACATTGTAATTGGCTTACCCATTGTATATATGTGTGTTACTATAACTAACATGCTTAGTGGAATAAACCCACATGACAATGGGTGCACAACAAAGTGTTAAAAACTAGTTAGTGTTGTTCCACACAAAGGCCACCTATTGATTTATGGTCGATAAAGGGGTTTCATAGGTAATGGTTCAAAAAAATCCATTACCATCAAAATATAACTTGTCCTAATATTTCATATAAGAAGGTTCCATGTGGAAGGGCATGGATGGAGGCCCAAAGGAATTGGGATCATGCCACAAAAGTAATGGTTCCTTCAGGTGGGATCCATTACAAATGTTGGTCCTTGTGGGAGGATCCCATAGAAAAGAGTGACAACCCAAGAAGCATCAAAATCTTTCGAAGGTCATTGAAAAAAAAGCATTGATGGCTCACACTGTGGGAGAACCTACATCTAAACTCTACCACAACAAATGCACGTGGGTAAAGGCATAAAGGAACTTGGCCCGCAACCTAAATGAAAATCATGAACTTAGGAAACTCCAAGGAGACAAAGGCTGGGCTATAGGTGTTGGAACAAAGACCATCAACAACAAAGAAAACCTAAAAAACCAAAAAACACCAAAATTTGTTAGAAAACATTAAATAAATGTTAGAAAAAGAAGAAATATGCATTTAGATAAGCTCAATAACGTCTCTATTTGCTAAATTCACTCAATGCGCAAAGGAAAATGGTTGTTCAAAAAACCAAATAAAATAAGAAAATGTTGAAGAAATGTATAAATAATTTTTTTAACAAATCAAAATTTTACTGCCTTTATGAATCATTGAAGAAAAAAAATATATCTCTAGCAAATAAAGTCTTTTTGGATGAATAAAAGGTGTTCCTATTGGAATTACACGCTAGATGCAATGCAATGGTCCAATCAGACTAGAAATGCTCAAAAGTACCATAAATATAGCTTTTATGTATGCATGCAAGAAAACTAGTGGGGACAATCATGTAAATGATGAACTGACCTAGGTGGATATCGGTGGCCACCCACCTCTTCTACTGGCTCAATGGTTCACTATCTTCTTAAAAGTTTTTCTATGTTTTTTCAAGTCCCAAACTTTTCAGGTCATTTTGAGGCCCTAAATGATGTTTTTGGGCCATTTGGAGGGCTAAGGGTTGCCATGGCATGCCTTAGCCCTAGCCAAAAATTATAATACCTAGATCGTTCTTTCCAATGGGCTACTATGTGCACAAAAGAACATTTTATGCAAAATTCGCAACCCCGGGAAGTTGATGTACCAAATAACCACCTTAGAGCCCACAAACCTTTTGGTGCTTTATCTTCTAGAGTTAAGGTTTTGGACCTTTATGATTCTTTATTTATGTTAAAGGGTGATGCTTTTAGCCTCTTGTAATAACTTTTTGTGAATATGTGTAGCCTCCATCTCTCTCTCTTCATAAATAGCTACCACTATTCTAGCTAGTTTGTGTTCTACAAAATTTTGTTATTTTATTTATTAATAAAAGTTGAGTTTGCACTATATTATTATGCTCTTTGCTCTATTTCTCTATCTGTGTTTTTCATTCCCTTTCCCAAATCTCATTTCGTTCCTTGTACAACCCATATCATGAACTCAAAACTTGATATATACAATAGTACATCCATATTCCATACTATCAATATATTGATAAAAAGGGAGTGAAACTTCATATGTGCTTTGTTACCATGTTTGGAAAACATGTATAATGACATAGAGCAAACATCTCAAATACATTCACTTAAACATCAATCGAAGATGGGTGACATTATGTCTACAAGGGTAAAAAATCCCACATAATAAAATCAAACCATGACATCAAAGGCAATTTATTATTGCAAAAGATTTTACATGAATATCTCTTAATTACATGCTCTTTAAATAGAGACTTTGAACCAATGAGGTTACAAGCCATGAGTGTAGTGTCATTACTATCAAGGAGATGTTGAATCATTAAATCACTCATGTATAAAATGTGATCATGGTTTTCAAATTAATAATGTACAAAGGCACACTTGATTGAAAAAAACATTAGACCAAGTTATATTGAAAGTAACTCCTAGTGTTGAAATATCCTAATAATGATTAATTTGGTACACCCAAAGCAACGATTTCTCAAGATTCTAGATTGAAGGGTTATCTTCATGTAGAAATCATATAAGTGTCAAGAACCATATAAATTGGAATCTTTCATTAGGATTGATAGATATAGATTATATTTGGATGGATTTGATCTACATCTCATAGAGTTGGATGGATTTGATCTACATCTTGGACTAGAGATTGATCTTGGATAGTGTTTCTTCTTCCCATACAAAATAATTCCCAATTTGCTTATGGAGGTTTGAGAGGATGATTGTTGAAGATATTGAAGGCCATTGGACATGAGAGAGCCTTGAAGAGGGAAAAAACCCATGGAGAAATAACTCATGGTCATTTGACCACTCAAAGGTATGGATATATAAATGTAATCTTTCTACTTATAATAGAATATCCTTTCTCCTCCCTATATTTGTTTGTGTTGGTTTAATGGTGTTTACTTGAATACTTTGCTTTCACTCACTAAATGCTGAAAGTAGATATATAAAGGTTGCTATCTCATTTTGCAAGTAAGGTCTAGGGTTTTGTTGTTGTTTGTAAGAAGGTTTTTTTATTTGTCTTGTGCACAAAATCATTGGAGTTAGAACTCTTTCTTCTTACACAACCACTTAAGGTTGGAAGATACATCCAAGAATGCATGTTACAAGATTCTCTCTTCCTTTATTTAACAAATCCCTAATTACTTTTTACTATAATTGTGGCAATAGTTTTTACGACTGTCTTCACAAAACAAAATTATTAACTTCTATATAATAATAAAAATAGGAAGCATCTTATAAAAACACAACAATTAGTAAAATATGTAATCATGTTATACATTAAATATATCACATTATGATGATGACGGTGATGGCTATTAATGTCCATATAGACCAACTTTGGTCTATCAAACCTTAAGAAAAGGTAACAAATTACTTGGATTGCTTTATAATTTTATTTTTGTGTTTGAAAATATTTAACATAATTATTCATAAATCACCATAGCTTTGATGAGTTAAAAGGCTAGGAAGGTCAATATTGTAACAAAAATTTTAAAATTGAGATTTAATGTGGGTGTACATAAGACATTCTAAGAGAAATTATTTTTCATCTTCAACCTTCCTTGTGTCACAAACATGGAAAATTCTACCGACCCACTACTTTTTAGGAATTGTCCAATCCCTTGTTTTACTATGAATCTCATGAGAGTTTGTTCATACTTTAGCAATGTTGATTTTATTCTTTACACAAGTTAAAATAGAGAGATACTTTTGATATTCTAGATTAGAGTTGATCATCTCCTAATATTATCTAAATAGTTTCTTCTCCTAGTATAATTCTTTAGCGCACCACAATTTATCCTTAATTTAGATGTGATAATTTTTTAATATTATTGTTATTTTGCAGAGCAGCCTCTTCCTTAGAATCTTTATGCCAACCCTACTTAAGTTGTAGGCGATCTTGACTAGATTTTCAAGAAACCTTAGGAAGCCTCTTGTCTTCCATATTGTTTACATTATTATCATAAATTATGTGCATGGTGATGTCATAGCCATCCTCTTAATGAGGGAAAAAATTTTTCTATGAGGAGGATGTGATAGGGTATATTGCTTTTAATTTTATAGTTGTAAGTTATAAAATTGTTTTGGATTTGCTCTATCTTTCTCCACAATATTCTAGAGATGTTGTAGCTCCAAACTTCACTACCATACAAGATAAAAAGAATAAAAAGAGTCTCAAAAAATGGTTATTTTCTTATTTTTTTTGTTTTCTAGACCCACGAGGTTTTGAAGTAGAGATATTTACACAAAGAGTGCCTTAATCACCAATTATTCTACACTTAGTGGGAAAAGTGGAGTTTATTCTTATCCCAAAGTCAAGGGTTTGTTGACTTGTAGTTATTTTCAAGGCCATTATAACCTTTCCAACTTCCATTTATCCTTTTCTGAATGACATATTTCTAGTTAAGTTTGTGATGAAGATTGATTCTAAGATATTTATATGAAGTCACTTCCACCAAACTATTTTTGTCATACACAAAATTAATGTAAGTGATTTTTTGGATTTTATTATCATAACTTTATTTTGTAAATGTCAACAATTATACTCATACTAGAGAAACAATCCTTGATAATTATTACTTGCTTGCTTAGATCTCAAAGACACCTTGCCATAAGAACAATATCATCGACATAAAGAAAGAAGGATGATGACTATTTTAGCTATAGTCATGGCAACACAATTTGCTTCTTCCTAACAACCCTCTACTAAACCTATTGTTGTATATGAAAAAAGGGTAGGGGACAAGGGACAATCTTGCTTAACTCCTATACTACAATGTATTTCTTCTGGCCAACTCTCAATGTTCCTAAACTTAGTAATAATGTTCAATAGAAACTTTATCACAACATCTCTCAACTCAAAATGAATCTTCATCTCTTCTAGTTTATTCCAAATTTAATTTTAGGCATTGTGTGAAACAATTTCTAAAGTCAACAAAACAACACATGGGATTGGTTTTATTATTTCCACACTCCTTTCCAACGATCCTAAGTAATAAGGTGGTCCACAATTGAATGATAGCTTTTAAAGTCAACTTCACCTTTAGCTCGTTTTCTCCATATTTTATTGATATTCTTTTCTAGAATAATTTAATTTAACTTTGATAAAATAGGGGTAATCGTAATGATCTTGTAATTAGATGGATTATTTTTATCCTCACTTTTAAAATAGGAACAATGAGGCTTTGTCCATGATTTAGGGAAACCTTGCTTAACTATTACATTAAAGAGCTTATGAATATGGGGATTGAGAATCCGACCTTCAATTTTTAGGACTTATTCTTGATGGCATTTTATGTCCTTAGCTTTCCATTTTGTGAGCCACTTAACCCAAAACCTATGTCTTCTAAAGAAATATTTATTCCTCTATATAATGGTTTTGCATGTTTTCCATGGCATCATGGGATTCATAAAGCTCTTTAAGGTAGAAATTCGATTCCATCAAGGAAAACATATTGCTTTGCTTACTTTTATGAGTTAGATTTTCCACCAAATTTCTTAAGATGTAGCCTAGAGAGGTGTCAAATCTTTTTCTTCTTTATATAGTTATTTCAATCCTTTTATTAGGGCTTTGTACCTATTTATCTTGTCATATTTTCAGGACTTGTTAGAAGCATGCCTAATGTTTTTTCTAACAATTTTACACTATTTATCATACCAATAATTAGTCATTCTATTTTCCTTTTTAAATGACACCTAAATAAAGAACTTATTAATGAAAGTAGAGAGGGTTGTTGTAAACTTATGATAGAGATCTTCAACATTGTCATTTTTTCTTCCAAGTTACACACATGAGGAAAACCTTTGAGCACCTCCCCTCATTTCGAGGATGGTATCTAAGGTAAACACTAGATTCTTTAGGGTAGAAACTTAGTCAACAAGAAGGCTCAAAGTCATTTCAACAATATACTCATTATGAGTTCAACATGTCACTTGTGGAAATTGAATACGAGTGAGGAGGATAACAATCATCCCTCTCAACCACCCATGATAAACCCAACTAATAATCTTCAACATTGTCCTTATTTGACATAATATTTAATTCATTATTTAAATCCTTTAGTAAAAATCAATTTTACTTTTTGTAAAATTTTAAGTGATCATGTTTATCATAATTCTCTTCTATTGGGATTTTATGCATGATAAATTTAAAGTTGGGGTTAAAGATCTATGATCTAAGTTAGACTCATGGTCATTTAAGAAGTCAAATTTTACTATTTGGTTGTATATGGGGATATCTAGATATTTCATGACCTTTGAAACTATTGCCAAGCCTACAAATATAAGTCATCTCGTTGTATTTTGGCCACTTCATTAGACCATTTTGAATTATTAGATATGGAGAAGTACCAAGCTTGATCAACTTGGAAGAAAATGAATTCTCTACCAATCCTTCAAAGTTTATTTTGTATTTTCTAACTAAAACAAGGTCCTCATCTAACCATAGAGGATTAGGGTTTGAATCATTGCTTAAGAATAATTTGGTTAGTTGTTGTTCTATCATTAAAGTCTCCTATCAAGAGGACATTGGCTTCATTTATTATACTATAAATATCATGTTCTAAGCCATTGTAAGAACATTTTTGTCTAGGTTATTTTTCTTAGAAAAGGTGAAACTAATAGAACAAAATAACATATTGTTCTATAAATCTTACTAGGATAAATGTTAGAAATATCAATCCACGTGTACTAATTGAAAGGGTCTTTCTTGTGAAAGCTAATATGAGGAAAAAAAATCTTTACGTAATAAGCTATGATTCCAATCCCTTTGTGATAACACATCTCATGTTCCATATCCACCAAAGGAAAATGCTTATTTTAGGGACCTTAGATTTTTCATGCTCACAAGCTTCAGCAAGAAATATAATACCAACTTCACTTGGGGTCCAACTTAATATGGGACCTTTACTCTATGGAAAGCCATGATAGTTCTCATAGATTATCCAAAGTGTCCAAATTCCTATTCATTAATATATTTTTGGTATCTATCCCTATTAATAACTTTTCTATTTTTAACTATTGTCCTTTTCCATTCTTTTTTGCTTCTCTTACCATTTGAACCTCCTTAATTTAACTTGATCTTTGGAATGTGATCTTCATTTACAAATGTTCCTAGCCTTTTAGAGTACAAGTTTTTTTAGTATTCCATATTTATGGTTGTTAGAACTTGTTTTGACATGAATTAACTTATAAGTATGCTCATTTATTTTTCCCAATGCCTTTGTTTTGATGAGACAAGTTGTTTCAATCTGTAATTTATTTTGTAATTATTCCTTAACTATTGCTAGTATGGCCTCTCCTTTCTCCTCTTTCAAACAAAAAAATATGATGTTCAAGGCTCTTTTGTTATACTCATCGTCTAACTTTATAAACTTATTAATCTCCTCTTTAATGGGTTTGATATCTAATTTACCTTCTTGGCTATTTAGCGACAAATTATTATGTAGTTTGTTTCTAACTCTTTAATATTATTTTTCATTTAATATTTTATGGATTATCAACCTCTCCTTCTTGGGTTGGTTGTTTTCTTTCTTAGCTTTGCTTTTCCATTTCTTGTAATATAATATTTTCCACAACTTGTTTTCCAACGTTATTATTTTATTGTCTATATATTTCAAAATATAATCTTCAAAGGATGCAAACTTATTATCAAGTGTTACCTCTTACTCTGTTTGAATTTTGGCTTCTCTTTCTTCCATACATTTATCTAATGCTTCTACATATTCATGGACAATGTCTAGTGTTACTATGCTAGGTCTCCCCTTGAGAGTTTTTCGTAAATGTGGTGAATGAAGCATGTTAAAATAGAGAAATAGAGAGGAAATAAACTATAACCGAAAATGGGAAAAGGAACTTGTGCACCTAATCAAGTTATTTACCTCCATGGAATAATTTTAGATGCATCTTAATGGTTTTGAATTCCTATACTTGAATGTGTCCAAGTTATTCTTAGTGATGGATTTGCTCAATAATGACATTAAGCATCCACATCAAAAAATATAACGCCTAAATAAAATTAATAGCAAATTCACCTTAAAAAATACATTACTTAAATAAAATTAATAATTTAATGCTCACTTTATCTTAAAATCAAATTCATTCCAATACTATATTTATACAAAATAAATTCACTTAAAACCTCCTAAATAAATTTACTCATAATTAATTTCTCTCAATTCAAAGACACATCATGTTACTTTAAAACAAATTTACTTAAAAAAAAAAAAAAAAAAAAAAACAAAAAAAAAAAACAAAAAAAAAAACAAAAAAAAAAAAAAACAAAACAAACAAAACAAACAAAAAAACAAAAACAAAATTTACTTTAAAAAAAAAATAAAAACCAAAATTTACTAAAAAAAGCAAAAGAAAAATCTTAAAAAACCTCCTAAATAAATT
The DNA here is from genome assembly GCA_000404065.3 of Pinus taeda. Taxonomy (NCBI): domain Eukaryota; kingdom Viridiplantae; phylum Streptophyta; class Pinopsida; order Pinales; family Pinaceae; genus Pinus; species Pinus taeda. Next base: position 263,976 of record APFE030359463.1, read on the forward strand.
TTACTCATAATTAATCCTCTCAATTCAAATACACTTCATGTTATTTTTAAAACAAATTTAACTAAAAAAAAAACAAAAATAAATATTTTAAAACAAATTTACTAAAAAAACAAAAAAGATATCAAAATGTTTCAATTCACTTTTAAGAAATTTAAAAAGATAAAAATACCTTATAAAATACAATACTTCAATAAAATTGATAATTTAATCCCAATTTACTTAAAATCAATTAATTCCAATACTATATCTTTACAAAATAAATTCACTTAAAAACCTCCTAAATAAATTTACTCATAATTAATTCTCTGAATTCAATACACACATCATGTTATTTTTAAAACAAATTTTATATATATATATATATATATATATATATATATATATATATATATATAATATATATATATATATATATATATATATATATATATATTATAAACAAATTTACTTAAAAAACAAAAAAAAATATCTTTAAAACCTCCTAAATAAATTTTACTTATAATAATAATCCTCTCAATTCAAATACACATCACCTCTTTATTTTTAATACAAATTTACTTAAAAAAAACAAAAAAATAAATATTTTAAAACAAACTACTAAAAACAAAAAAAATTATCTTAAAACCTCCTAATTCAATTTACTTAATAATTAATCCTCTCCATTCAAATACCATTATGTATTTTTAAAGACAAATTTACTAAAAAAACAAAAAAAAATATCAAAATGTTTGAGTTCACTTTCAATTAAATTTAAAAAGATAAAATTACCTTATAAAAATAAAATTATATATATATATATATATATATATATATATATATATATATATATATTAATAATAACATTGAGCATCCACATCTCCCACGCTTCCACCCAGACGATCACCACCGACATTAATGACGTTTTAATGCACTGCGCGAGCCGAGGAAACCTCAATCTGGTTCTTAAGATGGCTTATTCGGATCGCCTTCCTCCTGTTCCACCTCCCTTGAATTACAATTGTCTCCCTGCTACTGAAAAGCCGAGCTCGCGCACAACAATGCGAAGACGTTGCCAAATTCTGTGTTGCATTGAGATGGTAGATGGTGCCCATTTCTCGCAGAGTCGTCTTTACTGCATTCGACTTGATTCTTCGGCCTTGAATCTTGATTCAAAACTGCGGATTACAGGTCCCCCTGCTCTCATTGGTCATTCAATCCCAGGGACTGCTCCTCCTCGTCTTCGTCAGCCCAATTTGGACTAGGTGAACATGCCTCGTCTATGTCATAGGATGCGCTGCAGGAGGTGCAGTAGTAGAGGAAGACCAATTTCCCCCCCCCCCCCGAGCCTCGCCCCCCTCCTCCTTGTCCTCTCTGACTTGACCCCTTCTACTCTTCCTCCCCCCTCACGACTCATTTCACGGGACGTTATCCAGCCACCTGCAGCGGTCGAAGGCGAGATCAGACTGTAGGTTCTCGGCATGTTGAAGATGCTCCACAACCTCCTGCTACCTCTGTCTCGTCTCAGCAACCCAGTCATTCAGCCCAATTCCAATTTTGCTGCACGTTGGAACGACCATGCATAATTGCGACCATTTCGGTAGCATTTAGAGAGGAGCCTCAAAGTTCTGAAGTTCCAGCTCGCAATATTCAGGAGCGGGCCAACACCAGCAAAAGAAAAGTCCCTAACAGTAGCTCAGGGGTGCACAGAAGCCATGAAGAAGCTCAGGACCGCACAAACGTAGCTCAGGGACACAATAATCCAGGCATGGAAACAACTCCGAGAAATCAATAGGATGCGAAAGACGACATGGAGGCGTACAGGTGTCTGATAGTGGAAGAACCTCCTCCTACTAATGGCACCTAGCTGGTCAAAGTCTTTTTCAGGTTTTCAGGGCTCCCAACCTTAGAGGTCTATTATGTTGTTTCTTTTATGTAAATGTTGTTAATTTTGATGTTTGCTCGAAAAACTATTCCACTCTGGCATTACAGGTTGTTTCCCCGGCATGGGCAACAAACAATTCTAGTTTTGGTCTCGTTTCCCCGGTGCAGATAGTCTCTTTTAGTTATTTGTTGTTAAACATGGCATATTTTGAGGCTTGATCTGCAGAGGTCGATGCCTCCTTGTACCATTTTTGTTACATTAATAGAATTAGTCAAATTTAGAAGAATAAAACATTGAGCATCCAAGTCAAAAAAAATATAACGCCTAAATAAAATTAATAATAAATTCACCTTATAAAATACAATACTTAAATAAAATTGATAATTTAATCCCAATTTACTTAAAATAAATTAATTTCAATACGATATCTATACAAAATAAATTCACTTTAAAACCTCCTAAATAAATTTACTCATAATTAATTCTCTGAATT
>APFE030359463.1:267503-288666 GCA_000404065.3 Pinus taeda
AAAAAGATAAAATACCTTTTCTATATATATATACTCTGCTTTTTCGTACACCGCAATTAAAGAGAGATCACCGGATAAAACTTGAATGGACATAGGGTATTTGAAAAATAGCTACGTGGTCCCTATCATTATCTCCCACAATGAATGTGGGATAGGATTGTAGATAAGATTATGATGTTTAGCTAACAAGTACATGATAGGTGGAACAACTTTCCAATGCTATGTATGGTATTAAATCATATATACTATAGTATAGGATAGGTGCCACAATTATGTTTTCTAGGGTATGCCCATGCTTTTTTGGACTTTTGTTATCGAAATGTTCGTTATAGGGTGATGTTACATATATATTTATATAATATAGTGATAGGTTTGATGTTATATATATAGTGATAGGTTGATACAACTTTTCTCTTACACTCCCTCATTGTTATCTTCATTTAATTCTTATCACTTTCATGGAAGGCAATAATTGTCTACCCAATCTCAATCAACCCAAAAAGTCCTTTAAATATGCAGATTAAAATTTAATTAAATTCCTTTCAATTATTTAAATACCATTTCTATAAGTTATATATAAACAAACCACACATGGTTTGAAAAGATGTTATTTCTTTCTAACTTTAAAGTTATCTTTTTCTAACCTAGTGTCTTATGTTCATTGCACATCTATCTATATCGAAGATAAAATAAAAATAAACATTATCTATTATACTAACTCATTAAATGGAAAAGGACTTCGTTGATAAACCCATATTCTATTATTGCACACTGTAATTTTAACTTGTGAATAAACTTGAAAGGTGGGAATCCATTTTTCTTCAAAGATTTGTGAGCTTTTGTGCAATCATTTTCTCTACCAAATGATCAAACAAGGAAAATTTCTAAATCATTTTAATTATTTTTTATTATACTATTGCTTTAAACTTTCCTCCATTAACCTAATATTTTGTTGCTTTGGAATACATGTAATCTACTTAGAATCTTTCCAAACTTACTAAGCATATGGACCCTATCTACTCCTACTATGTGGGACTTCCCATGTCAAAGCCTTGTTTCTCCATCACCAAGTTGGTTCTTGGAGGTTTGAAACAAATATAGCTTTGTATCCAAGGCATTTAGTATATTCTCTATTCTCCTTGAGTCTTGTTCTCCAACAATGAAAGAGTGTCCTTCTCATACCTCAACTTGATATGACTACTTTTAGGACCTTCTTCATAAGCATTCCATAAGACCAAATGACCCCCTTCTAAACCCATCCACTGTGCATTCCTACACATTGCTACCAAATATCTATAGAGTTTTGATCCTCCATTATTGCTAGAGAGTAAAAATTTAAATTCCCCTATCTTGAAGGACTCTGATAACTTATTTTAGCAACCTTACCCTTTCTCTACAACAAAGAACATAATCAACAATAATATTAACTTGTCGACCATCTCCAACATTCCAAGCTAATTGATTTCCACTCATAGGAAATACCTACACTGAGGCCTTGTAGTGAAAATAGACATTTTTTATACTTCTTCTTGGACTCTTAATCTAATCAAATAAAGAACTTCCTAGCATTGGATATTTATGTTCTATAATTTGTCACCACAATCCTTCTTTTGTGGGGATTCTCCATAGGATTTTTGCGACTAGGTAATTTCCAAGCATGTGATATTCTTAAAAACTCATCCACCCTCCTCCTTTGGCCTTGCTATGATTTTCTATTTTACCAATGGGTTTATGTTGTTCTCTTTTTTTTACCAATGATTTTTATTTCTTTAGGACCTTTAGGAATGTAGGCCAAAGAGCCATTGGTGTTGACTTTACTAAGGTTAGTTTCCCCTTAATAAACAACCATCTAGTACCCCAATTATTTATTCCAACTTCAATGTTTTCTAGCAACTAGCCCCAATGTCTCTTCCCATATCCATTTGGATTTGAAAGAATCCCAAATATCTAAATCATTATTGAAAATTTAAAATCTTAAAATAATTAAATAAACCTTAACCTCATGTGTTCAATGTATTTCTCCAACCCATTAAAGCATATTGAAGACATTTGTAAGTTTAATTCCATACTTGCAGCAACAATATTTCGTAAGTAGCCAATATTTCTTGTAGTATTCTTACTTCCCTCATACTACCATTAGAGAACAACAAAACATTATCAACAAATAACAAGTGAGATAATGATAAAGACATGTCAATTTTAACCCCTATAATGATATATAATCTTTTAGCTTCCATAATAGCCCTATCTAAACTTTAACAACAAGCAGAAAAAGTAAAGGAGAGAAGGGATGTCCTTGTCACAACACCCTACTGGACCTAAAAAATATCAAGGTAAAATCATCAATAAGCAAAATGAAAGAGATAAATGATATATAATCCATTATCCATTTTACCATTGGAAGACTTAAACCACCATGAAGAAGCAACAATTTGACATCTAGCCATTTGGTTTTGTCATGTGCCTTTGATAAGTCTAATTTGATATCCATAGAAAGAAATTTCTTTGGTTGTATTGAATGAAGACTTTCCTTGTGACTTATATAAGTTGCATCCGCCTTTGAGGCTCCAGGTACTCTCCATACCCCTCACACAAGCTTGTCCCTACACTCCTCCCTCCAAGGCTCCGTCCTTCCACAAGGCCCCCAAGGATAAATGCATTCACAACATTGTTACTACATGCATAGGTTCCACTTGTACCATTATCTCATCATCACCTTATCTTTTATATCCTTGACTCCACAAGACTAGATGCAACACCTTCATTGGCTTCCCAATCATGTTGTCAACCTATTCCAGGTTACATGTGCACCATTAACCAATATTAGTTATATGAATTATGTTATGACAATAGACTATTGTGGTTCTTTATGCGTGCACATCCATTATTGTATGCACCTAGCACATCTTCATGCATCTAGAATATCCTTATTTAATATCTATTCAATGAACATTCATCTTTGAAATATTTCATCTCTTGCATTTTTATCATGCCTATTATATTATTCATCAACATAAGAAAACTTCTAAAAACTTTAAAGAAAAGTATTAAAACTAGCAAGAGATAAGTTATTAGATCCCCCCTCATAGTTATGGCTGCATCATTTGGCCATAAACTTTTGCAATTTTATTGGGATGCTCTAGGAAATCTAGTCAAAATCATATATGTTTATCTTGCAGGTTTGCCTTGCTGCATCAAACTTAGGTTAGTTTGTAAGCAACATCAATATATTCATAGACACACAAAATAAAATACATCTAAATATGCATGCATGCATAACTATATCATTGCATCTTTTTTTGAGCACATTCAAGTTCAATGTTGAACCTTAACTCTAATACCACCTTGTCACATACCAAATTCCCTCAATGACTTACAAAGGTTAAAAGGTACACAAAATTTTCTTTTTCTTTTTCCTAGCTTGACAATAAGCTCTAATACCACTTTGTCACATACTCTTTCTCTAAATTTATCCTAACTACACTTGCAAAAACTTGATTTTCATCTCTCATACATTTTTAAAAACACTTTACATGTAAACATTTATTCAAATACTTTGTATAAAACCAATTAAGTAATATTTTTCTTGTAGACATTTTGTCAAACATTTTGTATGAAATCAAATAAGAAACATTTATTTGATTCCACTCTTAACATACTAACCAAAACATGCCACTCAGATAGTTTATATGAAAATTGTAATAAAACACATTTAACACAATTCTTCAAATGTTTTGAATGCAAATAGGCATACATCAGCTACAACAGTATTATCATACAATAATACTATTCCCATCCACAAAACAACCTTTTCATTGGGGCATTTTATGAAATAGTTTGTATGCAATGAATCATAAAACCATGTAGGCATTTCTTCAAACACGTTACATGCAAACTAATATAGAAACTTCCTTAAGAAATGTCTCCTAAATTATAGAAGTCTAGTTCCGAAAATTGAACTAGATGATTAGTGGGATTTCCCCTCATTATGGTCCAAGTTTCAACATCTAGAACCTCCAAGATGAAAATTTATAGCATAAATGCCAACATGACCTATTTGATGCATGATTTTAGGAGTATCCAAGAAGCGTGACTTCCTCTTATCATATATCCTAAAATATCATGACCTAAGGTCTCAAAGTTGGACCAAATGATCAACTAGATTTCCCTTCCCTATGTCCAAGTTTCAACTTCTAGAACCTCCCAGAAGAAAAGTTATAGCATAAATTCCAACATGACCTGTTTAAAGATGCATTTAGGAAGCCCAACTTGCTCTAATCATATTTCCTAAAATTTTGTGACCCAAGATCTAAAAGTTGGACTAGATGATAAAAAAAAATTCCCCTCACCATGGTCCAAGTTTTAAATTTTGGAACCTCCCAAACAAAAAGATATAACAGAATTTCCAACATGATATGTTTAAATATGCATTTGGGAATCTTGTCTTCCTCAACTAATGTTGTTACAAAATTTAATACATATAAAAATCTATAGCCGAATAATATAACAACTACAACCATGATAAATTTGTTGAAGGGTAAATGCATGTACATATAAAATTGTTGAAAAGAGCAACCAAATAATCATACATATCACTAAACCATCTATCTTAGAAATATCATTAACATGGAAATAAATATTTATCTATTATAGCTAGAAAAATATTGGAAACTAATGTAGGGTGAGCCATGATCCACCCCACCATAGGCTCAACTGTGTTACAATTTTTATCATAGTTGGCCACCCCCATGCTAGATCTTTATGCCTTGAGGAGAACTTAGCTCAAAATATTCCACACACTCAGATTCGAACCAGATTGAACACCAAAAGTGAAGGTCATTCTCCTTCACACACAAAGAAAAATTCAATGTTTAGTCTTTCCATCTTTGACCAGGTTCACATTCACAAAAACACCAGGAAAGTTTGCATAGCAGAAGGGAGCCCTTCTATAATATCTATAGTCAATTTCCCCTCTCCTCTTTAGTGCTCTATGTGTTGCACACAACCTAAACCATTCCTTGTCCTAAGATCCATCTAGTCTAAAGGAAGAGTGTTGCAACACATTCATTTCCTATCACATAAGTTATCACTCTCAACTCTTAACCACTTATAAGGTCTAAAACCCTTTGGGTTCTATCACCAATCCTTTCTTAAATTCAAATTTTTTAAGAGAGAGAGATGTATGAGAGAGTAATAAAAGAGAGAAAAACCAGAAGCTTAAGAACCAAGGAGAATAACCCTCTCCTCCTTCTTATTTTTATATTCACACCTTGACCCTTCATCTTCCCAACCTTTCAGCTTCTTAGGAAGACTAACCATCACATCAAAGCGCAATATTCACCCAAGGTATATTTTTCCTCTTAAGTCAAGTTTTCCCCCTTCCCAAGGCATCATAATCTGTTGGTTGACCCCTTTCTTCAACTCTATCATTTTTATTAACAAAAATAAACAATACATCATATAGTAGAGTTTGACATCATAGTGTCAATGCTAACACCACAACATTATATGTTCTTAGTTACATTACAAAATTTGTGGTAATGAAAGGGTGTTACAAGTTAGCTCACTATAATGTCGTTGAAAGTGTGAGACGCATATTTCTGCTAACTTTGAGATTTTTCTAGTTTTATGTCATTCATCACTATTACATTTCCTAGATTGTATTAATTATTTTCTAATGAATAACATAATCATGAAGAACTTAGTAGCTTGACCTCCCTTATCCAACTAAATAGCCTCATGTTTCAGCCTTCATTTTTACCTCTTTCCATTTTGGCATCATTCTCTTCTTAGTTTCCAACTCCATTAACTTCAATTCTCCTCCTGCATGAATATCCCTTCCTCATTCTCTTATATATAAAAACTCTCATTCTCTACTAATTTTAGATATGTATCCATATTCTACTTTTATTTGTTGCTCAAGCTACCACAACCCCTTTTACTTTCTTCAAATTTTCCTCAAATTGAAAATTCATTATTTCCATATATATTACATTAGAAGTTACCCACTCTTTCCTAACCAAATCTTGGAATTCCTCTCATTCCATCTAAATATGGTTAAGATTGAAAGGGCAAGTAGACTTATAATCATGCTTCCAATAAAATTGAATAAGAACAAGTAAACAATCTTAGCATCCCCCTACTTCCACCCAAGATCTTATCATATCTGCTCCATTTAAAAGGACATTGAAACTAAGAATCGATCTAATCTCTTGAAACCCCACCTTCACTAACTCTTTTTTTCCTCTAAGGTGGCATGATATTTATAGGTTCAACATTTACCAATCCGTCATCCTTTATCTTGTGTCTAATTAAATTTGTTAGTTTATCCAACTTAACACATTCTCCCCATACATTTAAACTTTTAAAAATGAAATTTAAATTACCCCCAATGATGACCCTTCCATCCTTTATACACCCCAAAGAGAAGAAACCTTCCCAAAACCCTTTTCTATCATTATTGGAACCATATAATGAATTGTTGAGATATTTTTTCCCAAATCTTTGAACATGAATTATGTATAAATATGTGAATTGATAAAATAAAAATTAAGCAAGGGAACATACTTCTTCCATGCAATGAGAATTCCCTTCTAGTGTTTCGTACAACATCTAAAGCTCCAAAATCCCAATTTTATAGTAATTTTCCTCTCTCTAGCCTTTCCCCCTTCCCTATTGTTTCTTGAATCAAAATTACACCAAGCTTGTGCAACTCCACCAAGCAAACCAAATAAATTATTTTAGAGGGATTGAAAAAACCTCTAATATTGAATAACACAATAATCATTTGGAAACCCTAGAGGAGTTTTGTCCAACTCCAAAGTTGCCTTTGATAGATTTATGTTTTCCTTATTGAATCTCTTTCAACACTTTTTCTTAGGCATGAAGTGGGAATGCTTTTCTTCCAACTAAAGGAGTAGGATCCTTGATAGGGTCAACTAGGCCTAGTCCACACTTGGATCCTTTTCTTCCCAAAACATTCTACGCCCTCCGAGATATTAAATGATATCTACAAGTACTTTTAACTTCGAACAAATTCCAGCTAAGTCATATTCTCCAAGGCTAAATTTCATATATTGAGAGTATTCAAATGAGGAATTACCCAATTATGTGATAGGGTTTACATTCTCTTTTCCAATGACAAGATAGGGATTACCCTCCCATAAATTAGAAAACTTAGAATTATTTTTTGATAATCCTTCACAAGAGTTTTAGTTATTTCCAATGGGGTGTTCCAATGTTTGTATACTCTAAATTTAAAATGGCATTCTCTAAAGCAGGTTTATTTTAAGAGCTATCCTTAAAGGACTTATTAAAATTGTTGATCGCGGAAACATCCATTCCTTGGTAGGTCACCATAATGTCTTAAACCCATTCATTTAATGGCTAGAGACTCTAAAGGAAATTCTTTAATTTTTCTTGTTTCATTCCGTCTTCCATCATTCGGAATACCATTTTGATGAAATAGGATCAAATTGCAACTCTATTAGTTGAATGAGTTGGGTGGATTTTTTTACTCAAATACCCCTCAAACTCCTTTTAACTCCTTTTACCCTCCCATCTCTCTCTAGCTTCCCACTCCATTTTTTCCCTCCACACATTTAGGCTTGTGAAATAATGAGAACAAAATTCTACTATATGACCATAAACATGGCATTAAGTGCACTTGAAAGAAATTTTGTTATAATCTAGAATTTGTGTTCAAACAACCTTCCTTATTATGATTTTAATGCTATAAGACAAGCCTTCACTTATATCCACTTCAACGAAAATGCGGGTCATTTCCTTATAGACATTGAACTTGAAGAAGACATCTACGTTTATTGTTCTACCTAGATTGCTCCCTATCTCCCTTAAAAATTTAGTTAGATACAACACCACAAGCAAACAAGGCAATTTGACCCAAATAATCCACATTTGTATAGTCTTCAAAAGTTTTCTTCAAAACTAAAGTGCCCTATACCAAGTCTTTATCTCGTTGACAATAATGTGGGCCTCTTAGACTTGAGTCAATAAAGATTTGTTTATTTCTATAAGGATTTTTAGAAAAAGCCTCTCAATTGGTTCTTATCCTTCATTTCTCCTCCCCTCTAAGTAGATAAAAATATTAGTATTAACATTTTCTCTATTTCCTTTATGTTGAATTCAATAATAGAAATTATTATTATAAAGATATACACGTTTTAAAATTTTAAACTCATTGAATTTAAAGATTGTTATTGTTTTAATTAAAAGCTTATTTGATTCTATATGAAGTTAATCAATATTATTCAATTTTTTTTGTTAGATCTAAGACTTTTGTGATCCATAATGTAAATAGAAATGTCTTTCAGATTAATCACATTATTAGGATTTGGTTGACGTTTCAAACCAACTAATGTGGTTCATCCTCAGGACAAAGTTGAAAAAATTAATAAATAGCATGGATGCATCACTACCTAGAGTTAGCCATTGGAAACTAGTCATTAGTAAATTAGTTATTAAGGTAAATAAAATAATATTATAAATTGGTTGTTAGGAATTATTTACTAAAATATTATTTATTTAGTTATAAAGTAGTTGTTAGGAATTAGTTACCGAAATATTTTTTTGTTATAAAATAGTTGTTAGGAGTTTATTTATTTTAAATTTATTATATTTAAATAAATTAATTTATAATTATAAAAATTAAATAATAAAAGTTATAAGTTCAAAATAGGAATAAGCACTTAGTAAATAATTTTTACAAATAATATTTATAAATAAATTTAACTTGATTTATTTTAATGAAAAAATAAATGATTAGAAACCTAATTATATTTGCAAAACTACAAGGGTTAAAATGGATATTTTACTAAATAAGTTTAATAAAAATAAATTAATTTAAACAAAAAAAGGGAGAGACAGGGGGTAGAATCAAGAGTGCCGAAACCCAGTTCTTATTCAATTTCCAACCATTATCCCTGTTGATATTGCTATCATGCCTCTCAATTTGATAGCCTCTCTAAGCTTCCTATGGTGGAAGTGATCAACCCTAGAAATGACTCTAAAGTCCTCAATGCATACATGGTGGTTGGATTTCTCCGCATGTTCAGCTAAAGCTAATGAGTGGGAATGATTGTGCCTAATGTTTGTTGCATGCTCATGGATTCTCTAGTTAATGGACTGATCAATTTCTCCAATATAGAGAATCCCTAAGGAACAAGGGATCAAGTAGACACCTTTCATGCCCTTAGGGTCTTTAACAGATCCAATAGAATTTCTAATGGTATTAAGAGGTTTGAATGAAGAAGAAACAATATTCTTCTTAAGGATATGGGCAATCTTGTCTGTGGTCCCTTGGATAAGTGGGATATGAACCTTGGAGATAGGATCAACACAAGCAGTTTTAACTCTTAATCCTTTACACGGTTTTTGAAAGGCCTTGAGTTTATGGTATACCCATTATTTTTAAATACTTCAAGAATATGAGATTTCTCCTGCTCCAGGTGGTTCTCATCTAAGATTCTCAGAGAGCACAGGTTGCAAGAGTGCTAATAACCCTAAATTTATGTGAACTAGCATGAAGATATTGTTCTGTGTGAGTTTTTTGTGAAAAACTTGGTGAGAAACGAATTTTCAATTGATTTTTTCACCTTTGTCCTAAGGATGAACCACATTAATTGGTTCCAAACATCGACCAAATCCTAATAATATTATTAATCCAAAAGACACTACTATTTACAATATTTTTTTACTACCCATTATTCATGCTCATCAAAACAACTTTTAAAAAAAAACTATAAAATACAATTCAAATTCAAAATACAAATTCATTATTTTGTATTATTCATTTCTCCATATTTCCTCACTTTATTTTAATTTTATATTTTTTCTAATTTATATTTTATAATTTTCTCTTTAATATTCTAAATTATTTTTTAATTAAAGTTTTAATATACTTAAATATTTAAAATATTTTTAATTAAAGTTTTAATATACTTAAATATTTTTGAATTAAGTTATGTACTAGGTAAGATAAATGTTTTTTTTTAATAAGATAGTGTTCTTACTAAAATACAATGAAATGAATTTGTTTTAGTAAGTTTATTTTTTTTTAATCAATTATATTTATAATTTGATTTTAAATCTAAAAATGATTTCGGATTTGAGGAAAATCACAATATTGTATTAATGTTATATAATTTAATTATTTAGAAATATTGAAAAAATGAATTTATTTATACATTTAAAATAACAATTACATTAATTCAAAATTAATAATTAACAAAAATTCCCAATCAATTACTCTGAAAGCAAGATATATAATTACTTTTAATTAAAAAAAACTTATTTTATTATAATCTAGTATTTATGTTCAAACAACATTCCCTATCACTATTTTCATGTTATCACATGCCCTCATTTATATCCACTTCAACCAAAATTCTTATGGACATTGGACTTGAAGAGAAATCTATGTTTATTGTTATACCTAGATTGTTCCCTATCTCTCTTAAAAATTTAGTTAGATTACCAAGCAAAGGAGGCAATTTGACCCAAATAATCCATTTTTTTTAGGAAAATTCTACACATCTTAAAAATTTAAACTCATTATAAATTTAATAGTCGTTTTAATTAAAAGCTTACTTGATATACATGAAGTTGATCCATATTCCAAAATCAATACTATTCAAAATATCTTTTCTTATTGACCATTATTCAAACTCACTTTAAAAGATCACTCAATATAAAATTACATGTCCTCTATGTCCCTCTTGGTATCACCTCTATGTCCCTCTCCCACTTCAAGAAATTTGGGTTATCTAGAGAGACATGCAAGGATACAAATGTTTTGAAAAGTTGACCTTGTATCATAAGAAGTTTGAATTTATTTATTTTATATCATTTTAAATAATAAAAAAGAAAATAAAAATTTTAATTTTAATTTAAATAAATAAAAAATTAATAATTTTGATTTTAATTTTAATTTTAAATTGATAAATATTATAAATATTAATTTAATATATTAAATTATTAATCTAATTATATAAGATATTGAAAAGTAGTGATTTTTTTTCTTGAGAAGAAAATTCCTAATTTTTATTAATATAGAAAATTACATTTTGTAAATGCCATAAGCATATGCTGTAAAGTGACCATGGTTAGCTATGAACTGTTGCAAACTGATATAAAATCCTCCAAAAAATCCTAACCGGGTATACTAATAGTGTTCATATACAATGTTATTTACATATCCAAAAGTAATTCATAAATATTAACACAAAAGATGTTGGATCTAAGCCCTGTCTGCCCTCTGTATATCTTGGTCCATATAAGTTCTATGATAGTATTGATAGACCTGTGTAGGAGTATGCTCTCAGATCAGCCACTCTCCTTGACGATGATGCGTTGCCGCTTTTGATAGCCTGTCTGCAGACACATTGCGTTCCCTGATGAAGGAGCAGCTTCTGCTGCAAACCGAGATCTAGTCATAGGAGGAGAAGGAGGCGACATCTGGGAGGCACTGAATGTCTGTACAGTGATCCCAACGTCATCCTTTGGATGATCCGAATCTGTGGGCAGCATGTCCACCATTGGTTCCTCTGTCTGACAGTGCTTCGTACCCTTAGTAGCAGCTGGATTAGCAGTCGAGAGCAGAGGGCAGTCTTTGTATAGATGTTCGACCTTATGGCAATGCCTGCACCGAAATGACACTCTTTCATAGTCTAGATTTTGTCAACGTGTGAAATGATGCCAATGCAGGGTGATGTTTTCCTCCAGCCCCGCCCTAGTGTCCAGGTGAACCAATATGCGAGCCATAGTCATGATCCCCAACGTTTCAAACGATTGATCGTGATCCAGGTAGGTGCCCAACGCATTTCTAATGTGCTTGAAAATAGTAGGGGTCCAATATTGTAATGGAAGACCTGGAAGACGAACCCAGATCAGCCCTGCTCCTAATTGTTCCCTCTCAGGATCGAACAGAGGATCCCATCTCTTCAGCAACATAGGTGCAAGTTCAATGTGTCAGAACCGAGATAATATCCAGTCCGTGTATTCCTCTCGGTGGAAATGGAGGGCAAACCAACTCCGCGCCAGTACACGAATGATGGGCAGATCTTTCAGTAAGGTGCCCCAGATCTCCTCAGTCCAAAGTTGGAGCCTCTCGACGGTATAGTTCCGCTTGCGGACATGACCAACCAAGACCTTCTTGGTTGTGTCATCCACTTCTCCCATCGAGAGATCTTCACCTAGTGCGAGGTTAATATCTCTGTCCCCTGCACTAAGGCACCAACCTTTGTTGAGTTTGTCTATTCAACGGATCGTCGGATAATCCTTGAGCAAGCCTCAAATACCCTGGTTCACAATTTGAGGGGTGGATGGAGTGGATTTAGGAGTGGGAATCAGGGAGTTGAAACATCCCGAGTGAATAGGGGTGCTAGGGTTGGGGTTAGGGCCACCAGGGTTCGAAGGGCCGCCAGAAAGTGGAGGGTTTGAGAAGGGGATGGTTCCTGTAAGAGGGATGCCTGAGATGGACGGGAAGCCCAACGGGGCGGAGACGTGGGGGAGCAGTGCATCAAAGGAGGGCGAAGATTGTAGATAAGAGCTTAACAGGTTCAGAGTCGATGGGGAAAGAGGGGGGTAATCCAACTCGGAAACATCGTTGATATGAACAGAGGAGGAGGGATGGGGCACAAATGTACCAGGTCGACCCGGTGCGGAGGTTGAGGCTAACAGAGGTCGTCGAGTAGCAAAGAATGGTCCCGGACCTGACACGACACGATGGTGTAGCCTGTTGACCTCGTGGGGATGAGGGTTCGTCGAGATATCTGCCTCGTCCATATCCTCGGTAACCAACAGTAAACAGAGTAACGACTGACGAGAGAAACGGGGGGCTTGGGAACAGAGGGCACCAGGGAAACTGTTAGCTAGGCAGGTAGAATCATAGCAGACCCAGTGAGCCCTGAGAGCTTAGCCCAGACCATTAGACATCATACGACAGTGCCCCAGAACCACCATAAATACCTCTCACACGGCTCAACTAGAGTTTCAAAAAAATAATAATTTTATTTATACATTCAAAATAATAATTTGCTAGTATCAAAATTGTGATTTTAATAAAAATTGCTTAACTATTACTCTTGAGAAAGAAGAGATGAAATGGCTTCTAATTAACTAATAGCTTTGGAATATGAAACCATATCCTCTTATAAACCACTTGCAAATTATTTCATATAATATAATTTAAACATATCCTCTTATAGACCACTTACAAATTATTTCATATAATATAACTTTCTTAAATAAGAGATGAAATGGCTTCTAATTAACTAAAAGCTTTGGAATATAAAAACATATCCTCTTATAAACCACTTGCAATTATTTCACATAATATAATTTTCTTAAAATAATAATGAGTTATTAGATATACACTAATAACAACCTATTGTTTCCCAACAAACCCTCCATTGCCCCTTCCCCATTTGTTAGTTGCTTTCTCATATGAACCTCAACTTCCATGACACATGTACCTTGTTTTGGCCATCCAATAAACATGATAATAAATAATTCAGTACACTTGTTTGACTTTGTAAAAATAGTTTCGATGTCAGGACCTCTTGCTTGGTTGCACCTTATGGTACGTGTTAACTTAAACCCTATATAATTCCAAGCCCCGGTTATATTTTAAACCCTTGGTGAAAGAGCTGGAATCAAACCTAGGGTACACTCCAACAGCTCCAACCAGTGGGATATTGGCATTCGTGCTTTCACGCGAGAATTGAAAACATCAGGAAGATGCCTCCTTGTTTTACTTCCTGCTACGATGGCGGAAGAGGGTTCTTCTTGCAAAGAAATATTCGTTGTTTGACATAAAACTGATGCAGAGAAGCCCGAAATTGAGACCTAAGAGAAAAACGATCCACGCTAAGTTTAAATTTATTTTCTTGAAGAATGAAAATGCAAGGTGCAATTGGTAGAAGCGACATGATGGATGCATTTTCCATGAAATATTCCCTTTGCGGGAGTTTTAAAGAAGCATCCGATGGCAGAAGATGCTGCACGGCTCGGGCGTGGTGTAATTTTACGGTTCCTAGAAGATTCGCAACTGTCGGTCTGATCGGTATGAAAAATTCAGGTGTTAAAGGTCTGCTTCAGAGCAATGCGAAGAATTCTGGCGGGGCTGTTAAAATTAGAGCGCAGATTGAGGATTCTGAGAGCGCGGTTAGTCCCGCTCAGCAAGCTGAAGCTCGGTTGAACTTCTTATCGAGGTCTCAGACACACACTTTGCTCAAACAGCAGATGCGCGTGGCTGCACTCAACGAGGTAAGCCATAAATCGTGTTCTTTATGTAGTCTATGCTTCGAGAATTGCGTTGAGGCAATTTTCTTGTATCAAGAGTGCCATACATACCTCACAAGATTTATGTTCAGGTGGATTTCCATAATAATACATCGCGATTGTTATTTTCTGGTAATAATACACATGAGAAGAGGGCCTTTTCCATGGCCTATTATGTTTTAAGGCTTAAAACGAGGTAAATTTAAGTAGTGTGCAGAATTATGTCTGCTGTTAGTGAGGTTTACCTTAGCATGATAGATAATAATTTAGTGGGAATTATGTCTGCTGTTAGTGAAGTACCTTAGCACGATAGATAATGTCCTCTGTTTTCTTAAATTTACCTTAGTGCGGAAGATGATGGTTACTGTCACTAGACTTAAAGTAGTGTGCAAGGTACAGGACGTTATACTGAAAATTTTCCTCTGGCAGGCTGATCTATGGAAACTGGCTTAAAGTAGAATTTGACTACGGAGTACTAAGGGCCTCTATCTTAGCCTTGAATCTTAGGCTTGAGTAGGTGTCATCCAGAGTAATTTAGCTTTCATCTAGTAATTTCAGCTGACAGCCATAATATCTGCAGGATTACAAAGAAGCTGCTCGAATACGAGATGCGTTGAAGGTGATGGAAGACCAGGAGCCTGCACTGCGCCTTCAGAGTTTGTTAAAAAAGGCTATTTCAGAGGAGAGGTTTGAAGTAATTTTCTTGGCTTTGTGTTCATTTTGAGGCCTGCACTTTCTGCAATAAACACAATGTTGAATATCGTTGTCACTGAATCTGGAATGATTCCAAGGAATGACATGCTTCCCTTCAGTGTGGAATATTGGCCAAAATTAATTATTAAGAGAAAGAAATGCATAATCGGCAAACGTTAATGTAAAATATATTTTTCTTCTGGTAACAGTTTCTTTCCTTGCTATTTCACTACAGGACACTTTTTTATGAGAGTTATTTTCTACTCGCTGATGATGACATTATTGACAGGATGCTGCTAAATACAGAAATGAGCTTGAGATGATTGCTCCTGATGCACTTCTTAAGTGCTTCAGTGATATGACTACAAATGTAAGTGCTTTGGGGATCTTTTTGTTCCTCATTTATTAGTAATCCTGATTGAGAATATGGAGCTGTCTCAGGTTGTTTACCGAAGTATTTATCTTTGGATGTCAAGGGGTTGGAGCAAGTTCAGAACTATTCATCTTGGACTGTTCACTGAAGGAATAAATTTTCTTGCATGCCAGGGAATCAGGGTACAAGTAAGGAGTGTCTATGTGAAAGGACGAAGTCAACCTTCTAAAGGGCAATATTTCTTTGCTTACCGTATAAGAATCAGCAATTGTTCTAATCGGCCGGTTCAGCTGCTTCGTAGACATTGGGCAATTACCGACGCAAATGGAAAAACTGAACATATCTGGTGGGTCATACTGATAATATTTTTTTGCAGGGTGTCCTATTCATCTCCAATGTTGTTAAGAGTTTTGCATTTAAATTTCTTAATGGTAATACACTGCACTTAAATAATTTGTGGAGGACTAAAGTCTAAAACAATCAATTTAACGTTTTGCCTACAAAAGGAAACTTTTCCTCCATAAGTAAAAATAAGCAATTCAATCTTGCTTTAAACCTCTAGACATTCTCAGGTAAACAAGTTTCAATCCACAGCAAATCACTTGAGATTTCAAGCTTGAAGTGTCGCAGTCTAGTGTTTGATCTCATTTCAAATACAGGCTATGAAATCATTGATACAGTGTTCCGTCCTCACTCTGTACGATGGAATGGATGCTGAGGACGTCCTAGAAGTGCATGGTACACCAGGTGTGTCAGGGGACACAGTAGTAGGCATCCCCCTCCCAATTTTTGCTGTACCCTGTGGACAGGGATTTTCAGAAGTATCTTGTCAATCAGTTAACTCTGGCTGTCCTCGCTGCTGGGGCATCTTTTAGAGTGAATTAAAAAAGGAAAAACACAGAATAAACCCTAGCAGAATCTCTAAACTAAAACAAAACCTTCATTTTCAAGATATATTGCTGGTTCGGAGCAGTGTTGGTAAGCTCGGTGGTTGAAAACTCATAACAGCAGAGGGTTCTTTGGAATTTTTCGTTGGATTTGACATTCAACACGTTGGAGAGGTATTTTAAAATCAATTTTTGGCTTTGTTGTGGGAAAAAAATCGTGGCAGAACGGTGGCTGGAAACCTGTAACAAAAGTGATCTTTTGCAGATTTAACATAAATACAACCTGCAAATTGCTGGAGAGGCCATTCTCATGCTTATGGGATGTTATTGCTTTCATAAATGCTAATTTCAGAGTGTTTCTTATGTAAATTATTTGTGATTCAATGTGTTTTTTTTTTAATTCAATTAAGTATAATTTTCTATAGTTGGGGCAGGGTTCTCTATGTTAGGGTATACCCCCAGTGTACCCTGCGTTACTCTGAAATTTGAGCTGTCTTTGGGTAGGTGTCCCTGTATTGAAAACTTGTTGGAAAAGTGGAGGAAATACACAAAATTTTTTAAGGTCAAGGAATGTTTTCTGAAAATGGCATCTTATGAAATACTGTGAATTTTCTGGGGAATAAAGTTTGGATAGTATACATTTTTTCTGTCAGTTGACTGGTTTTCCCCTTCATTGTTAACAAAAGAAATTTGCACAAGAAAATCAATGCCTGCAAATATGGTTGGAAGTAGAATTTCATGGTTAGGCTTTCACTGTATTTTTCTGATTGAATGACTTTGATCACACTCAAAATTTGGATTCTGTTATTCAGGGGCATTGGTGTTATTGGAGAGCAGCCAGTGCTACTTCCTGGGACCAGTTTTGAGTATTCATCAGCTTGTCCTCTGGGAACTGCAACTGGAAAGATGGTAGGCCAGCTTATCTAGTTACCTCTCCTCTCAACTTTGATCTTTTTCTTGCAATTCAGTTTTTCAATCCAGATTGAAAAATGAAAGAAGTCTTAGACTGAGAATTTCAAACACTCTGATGCTCTGATATATAACAGGAAGGTGACTTTGGGATGAAGTATGTTGATAAGGTCAGTTCAGATACTTTTAATGTCCTTATTGGTCCCTTTGCTCTTTCTGTTGACGGTGACGAGGATTCAATATAACATTACATCATATACTGAAGCTAGCAGAGGAGAAGAATTTGCTAATTTGAAAAGTTGCTTCTGTCAATCTTTGCTGATGTTTTTGTGACATTTGTGCAAATTCTGGAATAAAAAGAGTGTCTCTATCGGAAGATCATAGGAAGAATTTTATCTGGACATGAATGGAAATCTGATTGATTGAGCAATCCAATTTACATTCCAAACTGACCTTTTTGGGAAACTAATGTACACTGAAGTGGTGTTATTATGTCTCTAAAATCATTACAAGATCTTTTATGCAACTAATAATATTTTTCTATTTACAATTCATCTTATTTCTTTTCATAAGATATGATTATTTGGTTGTAAATTAATAATAAGAAAGTTCTTTACATATCAAATGTTTTGTTTCTAATTTACTATAAAAAAAAATAAAATTGTTTCATAGATAGGATCCAAACAAAAAGTCTATATAGCTAAGGAAAACAAACAAAATAAGAACTTAAGAGATGTCATAGTAATTACATTGAATAAATCCTAGTCTCAGACTCTCAAGTACATGTGAATCACAAAGTAGATAAATGGTGGAAAAATAATCCTTGTGAGTATCATTATAATTAAGGGAATCTTCACGATCAATGTGGTAAGTTTGAGAAACTCTGAAATCATTATATCACCTTTTATGAAAGTAATTTTTTTTCCTCTATTCACAATTTATTCATTATTTTGGTGTGAGATACTATTACCTAGTTGCAAAATACTAATATATTGCAAAAACAAGTTTCTATTTTTTAGTGATTTATACTAGTTTTAAGGAGCAAGTTGTTACCATGAGGGAATCTAATAATCAAATTTATGATGGAACGAGACATTATAGGACTTTTCCATTCAACATTGTGATAGGATGTTTTACTCTAAGTTGATAGTAACAAACTTTTTGATGAACATTAAAACAGGAAAAAGGGGAAAATTATTATTTTCATGATATGGAGAGAAGTCTTTTTTTCCTTATTATACTAGTTTCTTCTAACCAACATGAGAAAGCGGACATGTGAAAGCAATATTTTTGATAAGCTACCATAATTGGGGGAATTTATTTTGTCAAACTTTCCCTTGTGTGGAGAGACTTTGAACCGTGTCAAGGTCCTAACATTGTCTCCATTTTATAAAAGTGAAATCATGTTAGTGACATGGTCTCCATTTTATAAAAGTGAAATCATATTAGTGACAGTATTGTGCGTGGTTTGTTTTGAAACCTTAGCTCTTGTGCTTTGGTTTCCCTTATGGTTCAATTCATGGGAAGGAATGCTTCCCGCCCACCCACGTCCCATCTTCAAGATTAAAGCCTTCCATAATATTGTCTCCTCGTTGACTAACCCTGCCAAAATCTAGCCATCTTGCTTCATTAGAAAAATCCACATTGTTCACAAGATCCTATTTAAATATAGTATCTCTCATTTTGTTGCACTGAAATTAGCTTTGCAGGGTTTCATTGGTCAAATTGCACTGCTTTGGCCCTCTATATGGGGATGAAGCTTTGGCTAGGCACACCCTCGTCATGGGGCAAGTTATGCAGTAGTTTTGTGGACGCGACTTCTTTGTTTTTCTCTTTGAATTAAAGGAAGACTATGATATAATATTTTGAAATGGTCCCTACTTAATGGGATTAAAATTTGTGTTCCTGAAGAAATGGACTATGGATTTCAACCTCAAAAATGACATCCCATTTTCTATCCCCATCTAGGTTCATATTCCACACTTTCCACTCCATTGTTGGAATGAAAAAACACTAGCGTTCATTGGTAATTCCTTGGGAAAATATATTGATAAATTTGAGCCAAGAGAGGAAATGATGCATGTGTCAGAATCTATGTTGAAGTTGAACTCGAGAAGGGTGTGCTAGAAGCTATCGAATAGAATTGGATAGTTAGACCCATCTTCAGTCTATCAATTATGAGTAGTTCCCTTTCAAATGTAGGGCCTACCACAAATATGGCCATTTTGTGAAGAATTGTTCGAAGAATGCCCTTCATGACCAAGGAGATTAGGAGAAGGACTACCAATGGAAGATAACAAAGAAGAGATGATCAACGAGAAAATTAATAGTCTCCTCTAGTGTGGCTAGACAAGCACCATCTTTTACTCCTCAAGCAAACCCTCCTAAACCTCCCTAGCATTGAAAAACACACATACCGTCAATCCAACTTTAACAATAAATATTCCTCAGCCATTGGAATTCCTAAGCAACAAATCTTGTAGCAAAACAAGTATGAAACCCTATCTCCACTAGGAATTGTCCTAAACGATGAAGAAATACTAGAGCCCATAGTAAATCTTAAAGCTACCATGATGGGCAATACTAGTTAGTAGTTAGAACATGGAGAAGAAATAAATTTGCGTTTTCATCTTCCCATCCAAAACGCTTGGCAAGTCACCCATGAGAGTCTCTTAGGATCTCATGAAGAGAATGAGTCAAAGTTAGACTTCATTTGTAAACCCTCAGGAACTAAACCAATTAAGAAACCAAGTCAAAAATCAAATAGAGATGCCAAAGAGGAAATTGTTGAGAAGGAGATCCATCTTCGCTCACATCACATGATATATCACATCTATATTGTGGAGATCATGAACACCAAGATCCAGAGAAGCTCCAATCCTCCCAAACGAGGGTCCTTGATAAATTATTTTTTATGAAGTGCATCTCATGCGACTGTGAAGGTGTGGGTAGCTCTACCAAAGTAGATGCAACTTGAAAATCTCATTAGTATAGATAAGCCAAATATTTGTTGAGATTGGTAGCTTGGGAGCTACTTCAAGCCCTAGGGTTCGGGGTTTGGAGGAAGGAGCACCACAAATGTGCTTTGTGGGCTTAGAACCCAAGGTGTGGGCTTTGCACCCAAGCTTGTGGGTGTGAAACCACAAGTTTCTTCATTGATTTGACTTATGGAGATGATAGAGGGCCCTAAAAGGAACTAGGGGCAACGAAAATCATCGAGATCTGAGGTCTAAAAAGAGAGTTATGAATTTATTTGTGTGTTGGTTGGATTTGTGCCACAAAAGTCAAGTCGGCTAGGGTGAAAGTGTGCCCTAGGACAGTTCGTTGGCACCCATGGATTAGCATATAAATAGAAGGTGTGTTGAGGCTCATTTGTCATCCAAGTGCATTAACTCACAAGCAAATACATCTTTGAACTTGGTTGTAGTTTTGGAGCAGCTCAAGCGAAGTAAAAGGAGGCGTGTTTATCTCTTTTGTGACTGTCTTGAGGCCGTAGAGATTAGTTGTAGGACCAAGTAGGAGGAGAGCTACATTTAGGTAGTTTTTGCATAGTTTTGGGTTGCAAATTCTCTATTTGAAGGCCGTGATCATCTATGTGCAGGCAAGGCCTAGTTTGGGATGTTGTGTGATGTTTGGTGTGGAGTTTCTCACAAATTTGTGGAGGTCACAAATCTTGTAGATATTGCAGCGAGGATTGAATTAGTAGCAGTTGTTGGAGATGACTGAAAGGCCTAGAAACATGACAAACAAGTCTTCTAGGAGCAGTGAATAAGAGCAATCTTCAAGGGGGGATAAGTCACAGTTGTAGGAAGGTGTTAGAGCTAGAGGCAAAAAGTGATTGTATTGTGCCCTAACTGTTGGCATTATGGCCAAAGTGTTGTCCTTGATGGCAACCTATTCAGGTGATGGATCCTATACAGGGCAGTAGCAGAGCTTGTGTACATCAGGACAGTAGCAGAGATTGATGATCAGCTATCAAATATTGGAGAAAATAAGAGGT